>CAUYRH010182101.1:0-11106 GCA_963574655.1 Perodicticus potto | reverse complement strand
TGATTTAAGTGTCCATGGATTAAAAACATGTGGTCCGCGTTTCCCCTGAATTCAAATGCATGTTGAACTTAAAGGAAAAATAAAAAAAAAAAAAAAAAAAAAAAAAAAAGAAAACGCGGTGACTCTGGAAAGTAAGGCAGGTAATTGAAAAGAAGCTGGGAATTTGCTTATTTCTGCCTGTCTGTATTATTTGCAAATTTTGCCAGGTGAATGTTCTGCTTTCCTACCCAAAATGCACCACCTAAAGGCCATAAAGGAAGAAATGCTTTGAAAACACATCATGTTTTAAAACCTGGTTGAAAATAATATTAAAACCAAATTGAAGCCATAGAAAGCTGGACTTGGGGATCGTTTTAACAATAAGGCACACAGAATCCTTACCAAGCATTTCTCCCTCAACTGACAGTTTCCTGGGTGCTGCTCTAGGCTCCGCAGTGCGGTCATGTGGGCACCTCACAGCTGAGCACTTGCTTTCTTTGCGTTACCTCCACGACTCCGCTGTTAGTGAGGCAAAGAAGCAGGACCCTGATGATAGCGCAAGCTGTATTTTGCAACTTGGGAGGCAGGGGACCCTCAAGTAAATAATTGTTATCGGAAACTCAGAGTATTTTTCCTGAGGCCACGTTCTGCCTTGGGGGGGGGGTCTGTATAGTCACCCTTTTGTCCATTTTCTCCCCCTCTCTGACCTTGACTCCTTCCATCCTTACTCTGAAGTTTGGTCTCTCTGAGTGTCCTCACTCCTCCTACTAAGCATTCACTCCCACAAACATTTGTTACAAATATGACAAAGGCCTGATAATTAGAATCTACAGAGAACTCAATCAACAAGAAAAGAAAACAATCCCATTTATCAGCAGGCAAGAGACTTAAACAGAAACTTCTCTGAAGATGACAGATGAATGGCCAACAAACACCTGAAAAAATGCTCATTGTCTTTAATCATCAGAGAAATGCAAATCAAAACCACCCTGAGATATCACCAAACCAGTGAGAGAAGCCCTCATCACAAAGTCCCAAAGCTGCAGATGCTGGCATGGGTGGGGAGAGAAGGGAACACTCCTACGCTGCAGGTGGAATTGCAGACTAATACAACCTTTATGGAAAGAAGAATGGAGAATCCTCAAGGAACTAGAAGTTGAGCTTCCATTTGATCCCACAATCCCATTACTAGGTATCTACCCAGAAGAACAAAAATCATTTTACCAAAAGGATATTTGCACAAGAATGTTTACTGGAGCTCAATTCATAATTGCCGAGTCATGGAAGCAGCCTAAATGCCCACTGAATGGTGTATGTGTACCATAGTGTGCCATTCAGTCATAAGAGACTTTACATCATTTATATTTACCTGGATGGAGTTGAAAAACATTCTTCTTAGTAAAGTATCTCAAGAATGGAAGAAAAATATCCAATATACTCAATACTAATATGAAACCAATATATAAACAATACAGTCAGGGGCGGGGGGGGGATGATTGGCAGATCTCACCTAATATGCACAATATGAGGGTGTTCAGCAGCCCCCTGGGTGAAGGGCTCACCTTGAACTTTACCTTGGAATTGAAAACAATGCAACTTAAAAATTTGTACCCTCATATTAATTTGACATAAAAAAGTAAAAATAAAAAAACAGAAGAGAATACAGATGTGGGAAAACTGAATTCACAGCAGCGCACATACCAGGGCTTCTCAGGGACTGGGGCAGCCACACCTCCCCTCACCACATCTCAGTCTCGTGGCCTGCAGCGTGGAGTGCCGCCAGCAGGAACCGGGTGAATCTAACCCATGGGCAGGGACAATCTTTACATGTGACCTCGGCACAGATGAGGAAAACCTCGTGTTCCTCATCCGACATCACCCAGGGCCTTCCAGTGATGCTTTCCCGTAGGGCATCCTCAGGAAGGGAAGTAGGTTTCTCATCTGAGAAGGTGACCTTGGTGTGGAATTGCACTTTGGAACTTGTGCCCTGCTCCATTATGTGTTCGTAGGAAACTGAAATCCAACAGGGGAAAATGGATTTGGGCTCAACAATAATGCCCTTGTCTCTTGGTTTCAGCTTTAATCATGTATTAAATTGTGTAAATCCTTCTCAATTAGGTTAATTTAACTCACTATTGATGGCAGTAGATTGATGCCAGGAACTTTGTCAGTGTTGGCATTCTTTGGGAAGAAACACAGAACTCTTTTCTGGGACAAGCTTGAAAGAATTTCACAGCTTCCATCACTGCACTTTCATTTTTTTCTACAGAAAAACCTACTAAATGAAGACCTGATGATAAATTGTTCCCGCGTATAAAATTAATTCTTGTATACTTATAAAAAATGAGTTGGAGATATTTGGCACAGGCTAACTCTGGTCTTTGATTAATGTTTTTGCAAATTTTGCAAGTTGTCTTGACTTTACAAGCGCAATTGGACCTGCATAGGTCAGGCGTTGGCAGGCTATTTGCATTGGCAGATGCACCAGCTGAGGCTGCTGGGGAGCCAGCTAACTGAAGAATGGGGAGGAATCCAGAGAGCCCTGGCAGGAGCTCTCGCTCTCTACGTTGACTTTGAAGTTGGACAACGTTTAGTTGTTTGTTGATGCTTAGCAAGGATTGCTTTGGGGATCTGGAATGTATTATGTGCATGCGTTCATCTTGAGTACCATTTTATCATGTCTCAAGTTTAATGTTCTTATGACTTAAGAAACAGTATCACTCCAGGACAAAACAATAGTTTAAGGTACATTTCCTGGATTTTGACCAAAGAACTTAGACAAGAGAGGAAACAGAAGTCATTTTACTAAATGTTGATTGTTTTGCTTCCACGATTTGAGGGATTGATTGGTATTTTCCAAGCAAGCTGTTCTGCCCTTCTTTGAATCCCTTGGTGCATGTAACTGATGGCACTTCACACTCTCTCTATGTTTTTACAAATCACATGAGAGAAAAGGAAGATTTTTGTGGAATAAATAAAAAAATTGAAGACAGAAACATTAGCAGTATTAATATTTACAAATCTGTAATTTTTCCAATTTTTTGTGTATTCCCTATTATGCACACTATACTAATTTAAGGTTCAGATACATAGACTATGTATAAGAATGCATAACTGCAAGAATTACAGCAATAAGAGGGCAAAAGCCCTCCCTGCATGGAGTTTATAGTCTATCAGAGGAAATAAATAACATTTCAGAAGGCAGCTCATATTTTGATGTGCTGTATCAAGGAGATGCTGGCCCCATGCAGCTACGTGAGAGGTGACCAGCAGAGGCGTCAGGGTAAGTGACACTAGCGCAGAGACCTGCAGGCTGAGTTGCATAAAGCACCTCGGAGGAGCAGCGGAGGAGTCAGCACACCCTTCCTGTAATTCACCGAGTGAGTGATTTGGGGTTGTGGCCCCTGTGGTCTACGTCATCCCTACTCTTTGCTTTCATAAGGCAAAAGCAGACACAGAGAAACTGTCACCTACCAATAAGAGTTACTTATGGATGCCTAAATTTGCATTTCATAGAATTTTCATGTATCACAACATAGTGTTCTTTTGGTTTTTAAAATAACCATTGGAAACAATACCATTCTCAGCTCACAGGCTGTACAGGCAGGTGGCGGGGGAGTTTGCAGCTAGTTGTAGATGACAGAGGGGGGGAGTTCATGGCGTGAGTGGAGGGGCCCAAGGCAGGGAGGACCCGGGTTTTCTGGAGACCTTGGAGAAACCAGTTGTGTTCCTCTGAGAGAGGGGGTGTGAGCAGAGGCGCAGGGGTCTGACTTGGGGTTACGTAAAGCCCAGTCTGGCTGCTGTCTTGGGAACGGATGGCAGTGGGGAACAGGAAGTAAGAAGATGGCTCAGGAAGCCACTTTAGTGGACAGGGGCAAAGTGGGCGTTTTCAGCAGGGTCAGACAGGTATGGGTCAGGGGAGCATCATATATACTACCTGTTCCTCCTCTCCAGCCACCAGCCTGGCTCTGTAAATAACCAAAACTTAGAGAGGTAGCAATAGAAACCCCAACTCCAGACTTCCCTTCATTTGTTAAGAGTCTCATAAATGTTTAAATTCATCTTCTTAATTAAAAACAACCTAAAAATCCTCTATTCTCTACTTGTAAAAGGGATACATCAAAATCTTTTTTTTAATTTTGTATCAATATGAGATACATACAATTAGGTGACATTGCTTGTGTTGTAAAGTCTGAGTTGCAGCCGAGCCCTTCACTGAGTCCCTCACTGCTCCCCCACATTGTACCTGCTGGGTGGAACTTGCAGAAGCCCCTCCCATCCCCCTCCCCCCATGTCACAATCTTTATCCTTGAGAGTGCCCCCAAAACAAGGCTCCTGTGTTCTTAAGTGCATCTGGTTTATGGTGGCCTTCTGTACACTGACTTCCATTAGCTGCTTCTGGAGAACACACTTTGCTGTCACACTGAGCCTGCTCCTGAGGACGTTTGCATTTTACAAAAACAAGGTATTAACAGTTTGTAGATATGAGCCTCGGTTTAGCAGACGCTCCTGCCTGCTGGTTCTTCCCCAGGCAGTTTGCCTGCTCTGAGGTTTTTGGCTGCATCATTTGCCAGTGGGGGCATTTGAGCAGGATCCAGGGGCTCATAACATGCCAAGAGCGCGTGAACCTGAGTGACATAACACGTACGGTGGTCAGATGTTGTCACATTCTGTTCCGCAGTGATGGATTTCTTCTGTATGTGCTGGTTACTGTAAGATTCCATACACACCTCCGCATCCATGCCTGCCTTTCCATCTGTGGTCTTTCTGAACTTTAATCCTTCTGGTTCCCAGAGCCTCATCCTACTGGGTGAGGGAAGCCGTCAATAGTCCACGGCAGAAGCGTTATCAGGCCAAAGCGCCTCCCCTCCTTCTCTCGCAGGCTCAGATGTGGGTGATTATCAGAGGGACATATCTGCTTGTTCAACGTGACATGGCTGAGAAGCGTTTCATGTTCCTGTGTCTGATACGGAAAACCCCGAACCTGTCTTCCATACCTGGCTAGAGACTTGGCTGCCTGGTGTTCCTGATGGAAGCCTGGCGTCTCTTGCAGCAACATGACAACATTGACTGTGCCCTCCGAAAGGACAGTCTCCGCTCCTGCTCTGGGGTAAGGGCGTCCCTAGAGCTGCTGATGGAAGGAACCTGCTAAGTGGATGACAGTCATCAGGCCTTCATCACCCAACTCTGCCCACGTCACACAGGGTCCTTCATCACCCAACTCCGCCCACGTCACACACGGTCTAAAAGTCGACCTTCCTTTTCTATGGGCATATGCACAATTCTAAGTTCTCAATATTTAAACTGAAATGTGTCCTATAAAGGCGGACCAGTCACACTCACCAGCATGGCTTGGGAATCTCTCCATGCCGCCTCCTAGGGGTTTGATCTGTCCTACTGGACACGTGGTCCTACATAAGTCCTGTGAGACTGGAAGGCCCACAAACCTGGGACTGGGCCTGCACCGTCCACATCGCACCTCCTGGCTCCTGTGTGCCCACCAGGTGGGCCATGGGACCCTGTAGGATACAGGGGACCCTGTCCACCATGGAGACATGTAAGCCTCACACTGCCTCAAGTCCATTGTCCTTCTGCCTTGTACTTTAACCTCTTGACTTGCTGGTTAATAATGTGAGTTTTATCCCATATCTCTGGAAAGATTAAAAGAGTATTGAGGAAAGTAATAGCAAACTGATTTCTTTCTGTGATAATAATGTCAGTTATACTGTAGAACTTTGAATAAATTTGTATTCCTGTACACAGTATCTCAGCAAACCAGTGCAGTACATTGCCTCTCTTGGGTTATAGGATTAAGAGAAAAGCAAGCAAAATTGCCAAACAAGAACTTCTTTATCTCAGCTATAGTTATGTGAAGGTGCCCCCTCATTCTTGCTATATGTGCAAAAAATAGATTGTAAACAAGTGTGATGATAATGCACCGGGGTGAACTAAGGGGAGAAAATTGAATTTCCTTCTAACATCTTGCGCCTTTCTCTTTCCTCTCTGTAATATAATCTTTAACAAAATGCCTAACAAGTAATTTAGTGATAGGTGTGATTAATGCGGATGTGGCTTTTAAGTAGTGGTGGAAAGTTATAGGAAGCACTGTTTTAAATTAAAAGGTTGTCTTCCTGGTGCGGTTCCAATACCTAAACTACAAGACTAAGTTTGCCCTCTGCTGGAATCTGGAATTACACCACCGGCAGCTTTATGGCTGCAGGGAAGAAAAGATCTGTCTATGTTTGCTTTGCACATTAAAAATTCAAGTCTCCTTTTCCCAACTTAATCTACTTTAGTATCAGTTCTGAACACAGATGAGATATGAACCAAATACTTTCAGAACAGAATTTCAGCTCTTATGGAAGGTGGCTTTAAGGAGCAAATGATTGGGTGCTCTTCAAAGAAATCACAGCAGTGGCTTCTGCTCTCTCACTAATTTTGCAAAATTTGAATAATCTGCTAACACACGGTCTGAAATCCTGGTAGTTTTGATACTTGACATAACCCCAGGAATAGAATCATGCCAAAAATGTAGAATTTCATCAAACAAGGGGTTTTGAGTGTAGAATTAAGAGCAGTTAAAAGGGAAAGATGGGGTTTGGGAGGCAGAAAGGTGCTCACTGGCCTTTTATAAAACCTGCACCCCCAACTCACTGGCTCTGAGCATTCCTGATACAAGAGTCCAGGGGATGTGAGTACCAGGGCAATGTACCAGGGAGGGGGCTGGCTTGGAGACTCTGAGGAGGGTCAAAAGGATGGACTCCAGCATCCATCAGCTGACAGGTGTGACAGCTAAAGGTCCTCAGGTGCGGGGAAGTACAGCCCTCGTTTGTACTCTCACAGCTAAACAGTGGAGCCCTCCTTCCTCAGAGGAGCTCCAGAAACCACCAGCTGATGCCCATATTCTGTTGTAATGTGAAAGTCGTATTTGCACATTTACTTGAGCAGATTACAGAAGCAAGGAAACGGGACGCTTGCTGTGCTGGAGGCTAATACGAATCAACAAATGAAACCATCGTGTGTCTCTTCCTGGCTCAAATCTTTTTCACGTTTTATGCATTCAGCCAAAGGTCCAGGGAGGAAATAGACACAATATTATCTATCAAAGCCAGAGTTAGCATTTGGGGGTGCGGAGAGACCACAGCCCAGACCTATACGTAACCCAGATGTTTTGACTTTAGTATCTAAAATAGAAGTTTGTTTTCATTTTAAAACAGCCAGGGCAAAATTGGTTCAAAAGTAACATAGGCCTCCATAAGGGCAATATCTAGCTCACCTTTTCTGTTTCCCTCTCACAGTAGAAACTGGCTCCTGTTCTCTGGATCAAGGTGTTTTATTGCATAAATAGGATAATGGCAGTTTTTCCAGTTTGTAGAAAAATAATGGATTAAGTTTTATAAATGTTTGCATTTTCTCTTAACACTTTTTCATAAAACTGAAGCACCTGCCCCCTGCTCATCTCTCCAGAATGTGACATATTATCATCTCTGATGAGGCAGGAGGCATGTTTTCACTTAGGCATTTCAAGTTGAATATAGCATGGTACTTCACAACCAGGTCATGAATTCCAGGGCTCTGTCACATGAACAAATCTTACATTTACTCTGAGTTCCAGTTAAAATTACTCTCGAGGTTCAGATAAATTGTGGAAATAAGAGGTGTTAGATTATTTACCATCTTGGTGCTCCCGACAGCCTCAGGTCCGGCTCTGTCTGGGGTCAGTCATGACTGTGGACGAGCTATCCCACCAGGTGGAGAAAGGCGCCATGCTCACTGCCTCTGAGAAATTAGCTGGTTATGAACACTGACATCAGAAGACAAGAATCCATAGGGTTTCTTTTTAGATCCTAATCACTTCTAAACATTGGAGCGTTAAACAGGATTCTGCCTCAAGGAAGAGTGAGAATGTGTGAGTTCTTTTCCTCCTGCAAGTACAGACTTGTCTGTCATGATGGATGGTGCACAATTTCATATGTAGTAGAAATGGGCTTTCTGTTTTTAATCTCTCTAGGGTGGTCCCAGTAATTGCTGGCAATTGTTGACTCTCAGCTATCTGCCACATGTACTTGGGTAATTAATTTAGTATCACTGCAAACCTGCAGGGCCAATGTTCTTACCTTCAGTTTAGTTAAGGAAGCAGAGCCGGGAAACTTGACCAGCTTGATGAAATTCACTCAGCCTATCAACAGTGGGCGCTGGGTTTGGCCTCAGGTTTGACTGTGGTCGAGCTTACATTTGTGCCAGGCCACGTGCCCAGAAAGCCTATTACTTAAATTTTTTTTTTTTAGGGCAGTGCCTGTGGCTCAAAGGAGTAGGGCGCCAGCCCCATATGCCGGAGGTGGTGGGTTCAAACCCAGCCCCGGCCAAAAACTGAAAAAAAAAAAAATTTTTTTTTCTAGTCACAATAAATCTCAGCACAAGTGGAACTGGTTTTGTACTAATATGTTAAGTATGTGGAGGGTCACCCCCAAACCACATCCTTTCATTGCTTTCTGCGTTCTCGTAAGGTCCCACTCCCCATGCCCTGGGTGGGGTCCCATGGAAGCC
The DNA here is from genome assembly GCA_963574655.1 of Perodicticus potto. Lineage (NCBI taxonomy): Eukaryota > Metazoa > Chordata > Mammalia > Primates > Lorisidae > Perodicticus > Perodicticus potto. The sequence continues at coordinate 2,580 of CAUYRH010182101.1, read as the reverse complement.
GGCTTTGAGAAGGGAGCTACTTAGAAAAGAAAGGCAAGTTTAGTCGTGGGGGGGGGGGGCGCTGAAATAAATAGGGCCAGTATGGAATTTTCCAAGTGTGTAGGGAAAATGCATCTGCATGTTAAGATGTGGTCCTCACAGAGGCCATTGGATGTTGGGGGCAAACCAGGACACAAGTCTCTTGTGTACCTGCCGGGTAACAGAGCCGCGGGCAGCAGCCTGGGCTGAGTCTACACAGCCAGGGGCGGTGCGGCTCTGTCTGCAGAAGGACGGTTTCCTCTTTGGTCTGTCTGTGCTCCTCTGGGATGGAGTGACTCTGGACCCACAGCCATTGACAATGACTCGCAGTTAGAAACCTGGATGTTAACTCTGCCCCTGATTGACACACGTAGAAAGAGTGAGAGTTGTGTTACTGTTTAACAGTCGCTGAAACCAGGTCGAGGTAAAATAAAGACAAGCAGAGAAAAGGTAAGGAAGAGAACAGGGCCCTGCGACAAAGGTGTCCTCCAGGGTCCGGAGGGGTTCTGACTGAAATTGCAAGGAGAAAGCTGTCAGCGGCTGGTGGGACTCTGCGTAGCACACTTTGCCTGTAGCTGATTTAGCTGGCTGATGACATTTGGCTTCAACTAGAAGCATTATCCCTTGGATTGTTTGAGCTTATAAATGAAACTCTTCCCTGACTTAAAATTGGGAAAGCATGAGTATTTGTAGCTCGTGGATAACATTTAGTACTCAATTCCAGTGGCTCCCAAACCTGTCAAATGGAGTCACATTCTAAGTTTTGTTAAAACAGATTGGCGGGCCCACTTCCAAAGTTCCTGATTCAGTAGACTGGGGCCAGGGCCCTAGAGTCTGCATTTCTAAAGAGTTCCCAGGTGCAGCCCATGCGGCCAGTCCCAGGACCACACCAGCTAACACTGGCACTTTAGGAGCTGTGACACGATGTCTTGCTGTCTGGGATCACTCATCTGGTTTTTCTCCCTTTGTGGAAGACAGGCTGAGAGAAGAAGAGCTGAATTGTTATACTCCTTTTTACTACGAATGCAATAGTGGCTAATCTAATAATCACTATTTTTTAATCTCTGGATGGACATAATTCAAATGCATTGTATCACTAGTGGTGTCTTTGAAACTGTCACTGTGTATATATCATCTCTTCACTGAGGCATTGAGAGCATAATTGCTTGCTAGAAGTTTTGCAGTGGAAAGCAGAGGAACATAAGATGCTAAGTTCGGGGTGACCGTGGCGGCAGCCTTGCACTCACACTGTGTCCTCTCCCAGGACCACGGCACTAAAGGAGAATTCCTGCTAGGTCAAGACCTTTTCCTTTCTCCAATCACAGCAGTATGTGCAGATTTCTCTCCCATGTGGACCCCTTGGGGCAGAAAAACACACATGTGCAGTGGACATAAAAATAGAATCTTTAGTTGGATGGAGGGGCCTAAACAATTGCATGATGACGGATCGGGGGCTTTTAAACTATAGCATGCATCACAATCATTTGGAAGACCCATTAAAAAACAGATTGTTGGGACTCATCCCGGAGTTCCTGGTTCTGGGGGCCCAAGAATTCGCGGTTTTGATTTCCTGATGAGGTTGTTGCTGCTGGTCTTGGGGTCCATACTTGGAAAACCATTGGTGTTTATCAAAAAAATTCCAAATTCCCACCATAATGAAAACAATTATTCAGAACACCACAGATGTGGTTCTGTTACCTTTGTCCAAAAATGGCAGGTCTATGCAACCAGTATATTCAGAGTCTTTATGAAAAATAGAGAGTTTTACTGAATGCAGAGATTCGCCACTTTGACTTGGCATAAGAAGCCAAATGTATTTAAGATGCCAGTTTGAATGAAGACTACCTCTAAAATTTAGATGACTATTCCATGTCAACTTGCTTCACTTGTTGCACACAGGCGAGTTTCACTAATGTCACTACTCTCAATTAGTAATTGCATGAAAATATCAGAGGGAAAGTAGCAAATCCCAGGAAAAAGTGGAAATGTATCAAAGATCTTCATATGATTTCAGATTTATAATGTTAGACCATAGAAATTAGAAAATTAAAATGTATTTAATTGTCCACTAAAAATTCTTATTTTCTAAAAGCAGCTCACGCATTTTATCTCGTGATTTCATTGTGGTGCTTACACAAATTTGATATTAAAATAGGAAATTTTGTTTGGGTGCGGTGTCTCATGCCTGTAATCCTAGCACTCTGGGAGCATGAAGCAGAAAGATCCGTTGAACTCGAGAGTTTGAGACCAGCCTGAGCAACAGTGAGACTTTGTCTCTATAAAAAATAGAAAATTTAGGCTCGGCGCCTGTGGCTCAACGGGCCAAGGCACCAGCCACGTACACCTGAGCTGGCGGGTTCGAATCCTGCCCCGGCCACCAAACAACAATGACAGCTGCAACCAAAAAATGGCCGGGCATTGTGGCGGGTGCCTGTAGTCCCAGCTACTTGGGAGGCGGAGGCAGGAGACTCACTTGAGCCCAGGAATTGGAGGTTGCTGTGAGCTGTGATGCCATAGCACTCTACGCAGGGTGACAGCTTGAGGCTCTGTCTCAAAAAAAAA
>CAUYRH010182099.1:0-10116 GCA_963574655.1 Perodicticus potto | reverse complement strand
CTTTTGATAGGAAGTTCCCATAGTATGTTTTGTATATGGTAAACGTATGACATTTTATACTTTCAAGATTGGTTACAGGCTGCGTGCTTTCATTATTGTGAGACTCCTTAAAATCGAATGTGGGATTGATCTTTAGTTGCTTCCTTAATTATTGTTAGTGCCTCACATACAATGCTAAATAAAATTCCGACTTTCTTAATATAAAGTAATTTTGCTTACAAATACTTGTTTTTTCTTCTTTGAGGTTTTCTCTGTTTCTGCTTTGCTGAGCTTTTCATTGCTATGGAACTAAAAGGGACAGATATTCATGAATATGATCAGGTCACGTTAGGTAGAGCTTGCCTGTGCTTCTGTGTGCCACTTACACTACTGCATGACACTCTGATACAGTGAGGTAGGCTACTGTAAGGAGTTCTAGTAGCTGGCTCAGTTTTGTTCAGTTTGAAAATATTTTTAGTGTCAGTTTTGTACATGATATGCTAAGAAAGTTGGAGCACAAAAATGTTTGCCCTTGAGCTTTCACTTGAATAGACACTAACATATTCCTATATGAAAAGTAATATGCTAATATAGGGGAACCTAACGTATGACCTAGTGGGAAATGAAGAATAAGGATAACTGCTTTGAGAGTGCAAACAAAAACGAAAGTTGAAAAAGGTAGCATTTTATTTTATTTTATTTATTTTTCGCTTTATTGCCGTGCCGTCACACAGCTCACAGCAACCTCCAACTCCTGGGCTTAGGCAATTCTCTGGCCTCAGCCTCCTGAGTAGCTGGGACTACAGGCACCGCTATAATGCCCGGATATTTTTCTGTTTTGCAGTTTGGCCGAGGCTGGGTTTGAACCTGCCACCTTCAGTATATGGGGCCGGCGCCCTACTCGATGAGCTACAGGTGCCACCCTTTATTTTACTTTTTTGAGACAGAGGCTCACTCTGTCACCCTCAGTAGAGTGCTGGTGGCATCACAACTCACAACAACCTCAAACTCTTGGGCTTAAGCGATTCTCTTGCCTCAGCCTCCCAGACAGCTGGGACTACAGGCACCTGCCACCACATCCAGCTATATTGTTGTTGTTTAGCTGGCCTGGGCCAGGTTCGAACCCTCCAGCCCCAGTGCAAGTGGCTGGTGCCCTAACCACTGAGCTATGGGCACCAAGCCAGTAACAGTTTATTTTTGCCTATACGTTTCTCTGTTGTAATATTTGAAAATTATTGTATGCAAGTGCAAAATATCACCAGTACTTTCCAGACTGTCCCATCCCTGTTACTCCCTGTTCTGCCTCCTGTCTATGCTGTTTCTATGTGTGGCAATCCAGTGAATTGGGCTCCATCACAAAGGCTTTGTGGGTTTGCTTGGATTGAAATGCCTATATATATAGCCTGCCTTTGTCTAAAGTGGAGATTTTTATTTTTGAGGGCATAAAGGCTGTTTGCAAGATTTATTAAAACTTTAGTATATGGAATATACCTATTCTGAGGCCTAAGCTTTGAAAGAAATATAGAGACATTTTGTCTGATTTTTTTTTTTTATTCTTACAGCCCTTCCTATTTCCCATTACAAAATGCTTTCTGCAAATATAATGTGAATGAAATGTTCATTGTAGAGAAATTAATTAGCATAAAGAATATTGGGCAGCACCTATGGCTCAGCGAGTGGGGCACTGGCCCCATATACCGAGGGTGGCGGGTTCAAACCCGGCCCCGGCCAAATTGCAACAGAAAAATAGCTGGGCATTGTGGCAGGCACCCATGGTCCCAGCTTCTTGGGGGGCTAAGGCAAGAGTCGCCTGGGCCCACGAGCTGGAGGTGGCTGTGGTTGCTGTGAGCTGTAACGCCACGGCACTCTGCCAAGGGCAACAAAGTGAAACTCTGTCTCTAAAAAAAAAAAAAGAAAGAAAGAAAGAAAAAAGGAATATATAGAATGTTTATAATATGATATACTTAGGGATAAGTATTTTTCGTATCTTGGTGGGTGGCCTTTGGAGTCTTTTTTTATCTGTGCATGAGCACATATATGTGTATATTGTATAAAAATTGAGTCATAGTTTATGTACTATTTTTTTCACCTACCTCTCTTACATAGAAAAGTACTGTTTCACAAGCAAGCTGTTTTCAGTGATATATTGTGATTATCTTTTTATAATGGTACATTTATGATTGCAGAAAGGTATGACTTAAGTGTCTATCCTCATCCCCTTTCTGGAACAACCATGATTGAAAGATTTTTTGAAGTATTATCTTAATATACTTATTTTTATTGTCAAAGTTTGGATAGTATATAATGAACACTCTGAAAGGTGAAAAATTTTGAGTACACATGTGCTAGACTTGTTTATTTTGATTGCTAATATATTTTATGCTTTCCTAGTGGTCGCCTTTATTTAAATATTATACTTTAATTTTTTATCCTTATTTACCAACTTTAGGTATATCTGCTTATTCCCTGTAATGAAAGATGAAGACAGTAGAGCTTCTCTTTCCTCCTGGTTTTTATTAAATTATTATTATTACTAAATTATATATTCAAATCTTAGAATCCTATATAATTTTTTTGCAGTTTTTGTCCGGGGCTGGGTTTGAACCTTTCACCTCCGATATACAGGGCCAGCACCCTACTCCTTGAGCCACAGGCGCCACCCCCTGTATAATTTTTTTGAAGAGGTGAGCTCTCACTCACCTGAAGCGTAGTGGCTATTCCCAGGGGTGAACATAGCAATTACAGCCTTGAACTCTTGGGCTCAAGCAATTCTCCCACCCACCTGAGGCCTCCCAAGTAGCTAAGTGCCACCACACCTGGCTCTATACAATTATTAAGAGCAATGTAGAGCTATATACATTGATCCACATGTTAGAGATAAAATCAGGTTACAAATAGTGTGACTCCATTTTTTGGGGAAAAAAATACCCAGGTGAGCATAAGTATACACATACATGTTCATAGTGGTTATCATTGAGTGTTTAGTATACAGAATTTTTATCTTTCAGTATTTTTATATTGAGTTCATGTTACTTTATGGTTAGAAAAAATTATTTTTTTAGAATCATGAATGGGAATTTAAGATTATTAGGTTATTGATATTTTAGGAGGAGGTTTTTCAGCTTTTCTGCTTTATTTGCTGAATTTTTTAAGTTTTTAAAATAATTTAAATTATTTGTTTAATTTTTTAGAGACAGGATCTCACTGTTGCTCAGGCTGATCTTGAATGCCTGCCTCAGCCTCCTGAGTAGAGCTGGGATTACAGGTGTGAGCCACTGTGCCCAGCTATTTTTAAAGTTAATTTTATCAAAATATTGTGCATAGTTTAAAAAATCAAATAGTGTTATATAGCTTCTAAGGAAAAGGAGTAATTCTGTGCTCCACCTGTCTCTAGCTTAGTGTTTTTTTCCCCAGAGAAGTTTCAACCATATTAGTTGTTTCTCTTGCTAATTACTACAACCATATTTTATAGACTTTCTATTATGATAAATGAGTTCAACTTTCTATTTTGGTAGTCTTTCATTTCCTTGTAGTAACTATTTAATTCCTATAAAGTTTTATATATTATTACAACAAATATTGTTTATTGTTGAATAAGGACACAACTCCTTGTAGGTCCCTTTATGTGGGTTCAGCTGGAATATAGCCTTAGCCTGATCCTACAGGTAGCTCTGGAGCATGGAAGGCACTGTGGTTGGCAGAATGATGGCTCTGAGAGATGTCCACCTTCTAATGCCCTGAACGTATGAATCTGTTAGATTGCATAGCAAAGGAGAATTAAGGTTGCTGATGGAATTATGGTTGCTAATCAGCTGACCTGAAATAGATTATTCTGGATTATCTAGGTGGGCCCAATGTAATCACAAAGGTCCTTAAAAGAGGAAGAGGGAGGCAGAAGAGAGTCCACGAAAGATATGACTATGGAAGAATGGTCAGACAGATGTTTTGTTACTGGCCTTGAAGATGGAGGAAGGGCGACAAAAGCCAAGTGGCCTCTTTGACCTGGGAAAGGCAAGAAAACATAATCTTTCCAGAAAGAAATACAGCTCTGCTGACGCCTTGATTCTAGCCTAGTAAGACCCATGCTAGACGTCTTACCTCCAGGCCTATAAGATAATAAATTTGTGTTGCTTTAAGCCATTAAATTTGTGGTAATTGTTACAGCTGCAATAGACAACTAATAGAGGCACCCTGGAGGTGTTCCCACTGTGGCAAGGGAGACTGGCTTTTGTTATCTCCTGATTGGCTCTGGCTGCAGGGTGCCCTCAGGGATTGGGATGAGTAAACTTCCAACTAGGGAGGCCTTGTCCTGAGGGGAGCAATTCTCAGGAGAATGGTATAACTGTCAGCTGATAACTAGAGCTGGCCAGTAGTTAGTGTACTGTCCCAATAAAAGGGATCTGAATGGGGCACCAACAGTCTCCATTATAGCAGGCAAATCTAAGCCAATACTGCATGGGAAAAGCAATAATTCTTTCTACTCACTTGGCAAGGGAGGGGAAGGACAATAAAACCAGTGTAGAACTGAAATATTTGGAGTTGTGGTGTAAAGTCCTTGTGTTCCAAAACATTGATTAACCTTACACTCTGAGCATGCGTGCATGTTGAAATTTTAAGAGCAGTCCCTAAGTTCATTCCTATTAGTTATGAACAAATACATTTGAAACATAAACAAGCAGTCCAATCAATCTAAATGAAGGCGGGACAGAAAGAAGAAAGAAGCATAGAGAAAGTAAGAGAAAGAAGTCTAAAATAAGATGGCAAAAGTAAATCCAAATATAGCAGTAATCACAGTTCAAAAGAAAAAGTGAACAATTTGAAGTGTGATTTTTTGTCTTTTTTTAAACCATATTTGAATTAGTTGGAACACAATGATTTTATATAAACATCATTCTGTGTGGAATCAAGAAGTCACTTAAGCTCCATAGAAAAGGAAATGTTTATAAAACTTTACCACTTAACGGAGAATGCTCCAGGCATCAAGATGTAATAAATGCTCTCAATTTTTTAACATATAAATTTGTTGATTTTGACATTTTTTATTTTTTAAAACTTTACTTATTTTTGTTTATTTTTGAGAAGAATCTCACTCTGTTTCCCAAGCTAGAATTGGTGGCCATCAGCCTAGCTCACGGCAACCTCAAACTCTTGGGCTTAAGCAATCCTCCTGACTCAGCCTCCTGAGTAGCTGAAACTACAGGTGCCTACCACAACTCTGGCTAATTTTTCTATTTTTAGTAGAGATGGGGGGGGCGTCACACTCTTTCTCAGGCTGGTCTCAAACTCCTGAGCTCAAGCAATCTCACCTTGGCCTCCCAGAGTGCTAGTACTACAGGCACGAACCACTGGCCCGGCCTCTGAATTTTTTTCCTAATGTTCCTGCCCACCACCCCTAATCTGGGACAGACTCTGCACCTACTGTTTGTTATATCACATGCCATCTTTCATGGATGACTTATATTTTTGGTTAAACTGTTTTCTTGAGTAATTCTTAGAGAATGTGGGTGGTAAACTTTCCAAGTTCTTGTGTTTCTTAAAATACCTTTTGTTCTCATATAGTTCAAGATTGACAATAATTTTCCCTTAGAATTTGGAAGACATTGATTGCTCCATTATTCTAGTATGTTCTAGTATTTTAGTATCTAATGGTGCATTATGTCAGTATGACTTTGAACCTTTCTGAGTAACTTTTTTTTTTTTTTTTGAGACAGAGTTTCACTTTGTTGCCCTTGGTAGAGTGCTGTAGCATCACAGCTCACAGCAATCTCCAGCTGTTGGGCCTAGGTGATTCTTTTGCCTTGTCCCGAGTAGCTGGGACTACAGGCACCCACCACAACGTCTATTTTTTGTTGCAGTCTGGCTGGGGCCGAGTTTGAACCCGCCACCCTCTGTATATGGGGCCGGCGCCCTACTCACTGAGCCATAGGCACTGCCCTATTTACTTATTTTCTTATTTATTTATTTTTGGAACAGAGTTTCACTCTGTTGCCCCAGGCTAGAGTACTCAGCCTAGCTCACAGCAACCTCAAACTGGGTTCAAGCAGTCCTTCTGCCTCAGCCTCCTGAGTAGCTGGGACTACAGGTGCCTGCCATAACATCTGGCTAATACATATTTTTTTTTTTTGAGACAGAGCCTCAAGCTGTCGCCCTGGATAGAGCGCTGTGGTGTCACAGCTCACAGCAACCTCCAATTCCTGGGCTCAAGCGAGTCTCCTGCTTCCGCCTCCCAAGTAGCTGGGACTACAGGCGCCCAGCACAACGCTCGGCCATTTTTTGGTTGCAGCCGTCATTGTTTGGTGGGCCCGGACTGGATTCGAACCTGCCAGCTCCGACGTACGTGGTTGGCACCTTAGCCCATTGAGCCACAGGCGCCAAGCCATGGCTAATTTTATTTTCAGTTTTTAGTAGAGACAAGGTCTCACTCTTGCTCAGGATGGTCTGAAACTCCTGAGCTCAAGGGATGCTCCCACCTCAGCCTCCCAGATTGCCATCGTGCCCAGTCTTAATGTGAGTTTTTACAAACTGAATTAGATTACTTTTTTTTTTTTGAAACAGCCTTAAGCTGTCACCCTGGATAGAGTGCTGTGGCATCACAGCTCATAGCAACCTCCAACTCCTGGGCTCAAGCGAGTCTCCTGCCTCCACCTCCCAAGTAGCTGGGACTATAGACGCCCGCCACAATGCTCAGCTATTTTTTGGTTGCAACTGTCATTGTTTGGCAGGCCTGGGCTGGATTCGAACCCACTAGCTCTGGTGTATGTGGCTGGCACCTTAGCCACTTGAGCTACAGGCACTGAGACTGAATTAGAAAACTTTTAAAATGCATGTAGTGTCCTTTCACTGTGCACTCTTGTCATCACAAAGAAGATACAGATAGCTAGCATTTAAAAACATTTAGAGGGGGTGGCACCTGTGGCTCAAAGGAGTAAGGCGCCGGCGCCATATCCTGGAGGTGGTGGATTCAAACCCAGCCCCAGCCGAAAACCGCAAAAAAAAAAAAAAAAAAAAATTTAGAGGGCAGTGCCTGTGGCTCAATGGGTAGGGCTCTGGCCCCAAATGTACCAAGGGTGGTGGGGTTTGAACTTGGCCCTGGCCAAACTGCAACAAAAAATAGTACAGCGTTGTGGCGGGCGCCTGTAGTCCCAGGTACTTGGGAGGCTGAGGCAAGAGAATTGCCTAAGCCCAGGAGTTGGAGGTTGCTGTGAGCTGTGATGTCACAGCGCTCTACTGAAGGTGACATAGTGAGACTGTCTCAAAAAAAATAAAAAATAAATAAAAACATTTAGAAATCAAGGCCAGTGGGAGGGTCAAAACTCCTGAGATTGTGAGATTGAGAGCCCCATAATAAGCACTTAGTAAATATGAGAGGGAGGGATTCGGAACATGAAAATGAAACAGTAATTTTTGAGCTTTTATCTCTTATTATACTCAGCATTCCTTAGGTCCTTTCATTTTGAAGATTCATGTCTTTGCCTCCAGCAATTTATACTTAAAAAAATAGACCTTATTTTTTAGAAGGTTTAGATTTACAGAAAAATTGAGCAGATAGTGCAGAGAGTTCCCCTGTACTCTCCCCCAGACTCACATGCAGTTTCCCCTTATTATTATAATAACACCGTGCACTGTCATGGTACATTTGTTATAATTAATGAACCAATATTGATACATTACTATTAACCAAAGTACATTTTTTTTCAGATTTAGTTTTTACGTGATGTCCCTTTTGTCTCCCAGGATCCCATCCAGGATACCACACGACATTTCCTCCTGTCTTCTTAGTCTCCTTGGCTGTGAAAGCTGCTCATACTTCCCTTGACAGTTTGAGGAACATTGGTGAGATTTATTATAGAATGCTCCTCTATTGGAATTTTTTAAATGTTTTGTCATGATTAGACTTGAGTTAAGGGTTCACAGAGGAAAGTGCCATTTTCTTATAATTTTTTTTTTGAGACAGCGTCTCACTATGTCACCCTGGGTAGAGTGCTGTGGTGTTACAGCCCATATCAATCTCCAACTCTGGGGCTTAAATGATTCTCTTGCCTCAGCTTCCCAAGTAGCTGGGACTACAGGTGCCCTCCACAACTCGTGTCTATTTTTTGGTTGTGGTTGTCATTGTTGTTTGGCGGGCTCAGGCCAGGTTCAAACTCGCCAGCTCCGGTGTATGTGGCTGGCGCCCTAGCCACTGAGCTACAGCCAAAAGTGCCATTTTCATCACATCCCATCACTTCAGTGGTGCATACTATCAATGTGACTTAATCATTGTTGATGCTGAGATCACCTGGCTGAGTTAGCGTTGATCAGGTTTCTTCACGGTAAAGTTACTCTTTTCTCCTGCTGTCCATCACTGCACTATTTGGAAGGAAGTCATTATACACAGCCTACACTTAAGGAACCTGGAATTATGTTCCCACTCCCTCAGTGTAGAGTATCTGCATAAATTATTTGGAACTCTGCATGAGAGAGAGTGATTTCTCCCCCACTAATCAATGTATTTGGTTATGTATCTCAGTATGGACTCACGGATACTTGTTTTGTACTTTGGGTTGTAATCTAATACTACTTATTTTGTTGCTGAAATTATTCCAGCTTTGTCTATTGGGAGCTCTTTATGTTGACTCGCGCATCCCTTTAACATATCCCATCAAGGTGTTTAGCAAGTTGTATTTTGATTATTTCTTTCCCATCATAATATCTGTCCTTTACTTCTGAAACACTGTTTAGTTAGATGTTGGAGCACCTAGATTTTTCCTTCATAACTTTTTAATATTTTTCATCTTTTGTTTCTTCTATATTCTGAGATAATTCCCTAATTTACTTCCAGCCCACCAATTTGGTCTCTTAGTTTGATTTTATTATTGAGCCTGTTCATTAAAGATTTAGCTCAATAATTATATTCATTCATGTATTCATTTATTTTCTAGAAATCTCTGTATCTCGGGATGTTTCTTTTTCATTATAGACTGTATTTTTTCTTTTCTGTACCCTGAAATAATCTGTTTCCTCCCTTTCCTCTTTTCCCTCCCTCCCTTCCTCTTTCCCAGTGGTTCTCTACCCTCCTAATGCCGCAACCCTTTAATACAGTTCCTCATGTTGTGGTGACCTCCAACCATAAAATTATTTTCGTTGCTACTTCATAACTGTAATTTTGCTATTGTTATGAATCGTAATGGGTTTTCTGATGGTCTTAGGCGACCCCTCTGAAAGGGTTGGGGGTCAAACGACCCACACGTGCTCTTTCCTTTTTTCCTTCCTTCCTTTCTCCTTCATTCTTTCCCTCCCTCCTTCCCTCTCTCCTTCCTTCCTTCTTTCCTTCCTCCCATTTCTTCTTTTCTTTTCTTTTTTTTTTCCAGACAGTCTTGTTCTATCCCCATGACCAGAGTGCAGTGGCATCATCATAGCTCACAGCACCCTCAAACTCTTGGGCTCAGGCAATTTCCTGCCTCATCCTCCTGAGTAGCTGGGACTATAGGGATGAGCCACCACATCTGGCTCATTTTCTTCCTTTTTTGGGGGGGTGTTATTTTTTCAGGTTAATTTGAGGGTACAAAGAACTAGGTTACAATGTTTGTATTTCCCAGTTAGAGGCCCTCTTATAATTCTGTCCCACCTCCAAGAGACATGCCATACCCTCTAACACTGCTCATTGAGAGCACACCCTTCCCTGTCCCTACTCCCCTCTCCCTGATCCCTCATACCCCCACCCTCCACCTTGAATTTACTTGGGTCTTTTTTTTTTTTTTTTGAGACAAAGTCTCACTTTATCACTCTTGGTAGAGTGCTGTGGCGTCACAGCTCACAGCAACCTCCAGCTCTTTGGGCTTAGGCAATTCTCTTGCCTCAGCCTCCTGAGTAGCTGGGACTACAGGCGCCTGCCACAATGCCCGGCTATTTTTTTGTTGCAGTTTGGCTGGGGCTGGGTTTGAACCCACCACCCTCGGTATATGGGGCTGGCGCCCTACTCACTAGGCCACAGGCACGTCCCCTTGACTTGGGTCTTTCTCTTATGTGGGTGTGTATTAGATCATCTACTGGCTTCATATTAGTATTGAGTACATTGGATTCTTGCTTCTCCATTCCTGTGATACTTTAGTAAAAAGAATATGTTTCAACTCCATCCAGGTTAACATAAAAAATGTA
>CAUYRH010182097.1:0-17433 GCA_963574655.1 Perodicticus potto | reverse complement strand
TTATGTCTTTTATTTTTATGGGTTTAGGATTAGATTGCTCTTCTTTCTCCAATTCCATAAGTTGGTGTGTGAGATTGTTGAAATGCACTCTTTTAGTTTTTTGAATGTAGGCATCTAATGCAATATATTTTTCTCTCAGGACTGCTTTAGCTGTATCCCACAGATTTTGGTAACTTGTGTCTTCATGGTTGTTATGTTTAAGGAATTTAACATTTTCCTCTTTTATCTCTGCCTCAACACAACTATCATTCAGTTTAATGTTCTTTAATTTCCATGCCATTGTGTGGGGATTAATGTTGTTATTGTAGTTGAGTTCCACCTTTATAGCCTTGTGGTCTGAGAAGAGACAAGGCATCATTTCTATTCCTTTAATTTTGGTGAGGTTTGATTTGTACCATAGGATGTGATCTCTTTTGGAGTATGTGCTATGGGATGATGAGAAATATGTATATCTTTTGCTTTGCAATGGTATGTTCTGCAAAAGTCTATTAATCCCATTTCTTCTAGGATTGCATTTAAGTCCTTCATATCTTTGTTAACTTTCCATTTAGAGGATCTTTCGAGTTCTGTCTGAGGAGTGGTAAAGTCCCAAGATATTATGGTGTTATAGGCTAAGAAATTTCTCAGATTCAAGGTCTGTTTCATAAATTCTGGAGCATTTATGTTAAGTACATAAACATTTAAGATTGAAATGTCTTCTTGTTGTATGGTGCCTTTGACCAATTTGAAATGTCCATTTTTTTCTTTCTTAACTTTAGTTGCTTTGAATTCACTTGTATCTGAGAATAAGATTGCAATTCCACATTTCTTCTGATTCCCATTTATTTGAAATACTTTGACCCCAAGTCATGATTTATCCTTCAAGGCTAGGTGTGTCTCCTGTATGGATGGCTATTTATTTATTTTTTTATCCAATTACCCAGCCTATGCCACTTCAGTGGAGAGTTCAGTCCAATGGCAATAATTGAGATAATTTATAAGTGTGGTAGAATTTTACTCATCTTGTTACAGGAAAATCTGTTATGTAGTTTTCTCATTTGCACAATTGTAGAAACTAAGTTTTGGTCTTTAGCTGTTCGGTGTTTCCTTTGGTGGAGAACCATTGTGGTGTTCAGTGCTGAAAATAAACCTGAGTATTTCCTGTAGAGCTGGTCTTCTTGTGGTGAATTTCCTCAGTACTTGTATATCTGCAAAAGTTTTGATTTCTCCACCAATTTTGAAACTTTTTTTAGCAGGATATGGAATTCTAGGTTGAAAATTGTCTTAAGATGTTGAAGGTGAATGGCCATACACTGTTGGCTTGGAAAGTTTCAGTTGAGAACTCTGCTGTCATCCTAATAGCTCTGTCCTTGTAGGTTAAGTTGGCACTTACTCCTAGCTGCTTGCAGAATTTTCTCTTTTGTCTTGACTTTGGGCAGGTTCATTAAAATGTGTCTTGGAGATGCTCTGTTAGAGTTGAGATGACCTGGGGTTCAATGTCCTTCTGAAAGGAGTGTGTCAGGATCTTTAGTAAAATTTGGGAAGTTTTCACATATGATAGTCTCCAGTAGGCTTCCATATCTTTGGGACAATCTTCTTCCCTTTTAGGGATTCCTATTATTCATAAGTTTGATCACTCCATGGAGTCTCATAGTTCTCCAAGCAGCTGTTCTGCTTTCTCTCTCTTTTTTTCTGCCTCTGTAACTACCCAGGTGAACTTGAAAACTTTGTCCTCTAGCTCTGATGTTCTTTCTTCTTCATGTTCTAATCTATTTTTTATACTTTCTCCTGCATACTTACAATTCTTGATTGTCTCCTTCATTTCCATAAGCTCCACCATAGCCTTTCTGTATTCTACATATTGTTCATCTGACTTTTGGTTCTGTCTTTCCATTTTCTCATCCATTCCCTTTATTGTCTTAATCATCCATATTTTAAATTCCCTTTCTGTCAAATACATTACTTCTTTATAGGAGGAGTCTTCTATAAAAACTTTCCTGTGGTCCCTTGGATGAGTTGTTCTATTTTGGTTCTTCATGGTGCCTGAATTTTTCTTTTGTTTACTCCTCACATGTGCTTTCTTCTTGTTCACTTCTTTGTGCTTCTTTTTTGTTCTCACTTCCTTTGCTTCAAGTTATCTTGAAGTCCTCTTGGTATGGGACCAAAAGGAGGAGAAAAGTTAGAGAAAGCAAGGAGAAGCAAAGAAAAGGAAAAATAATAGGAACAAAGAAGGAAAGAGTAAGGGAAAAGAAAAAGAAATAAAAGGAGTGGAAAAAAGAGGGGGAGAGGAAATAAGGGAAAATATCTAACAGGAGAGAAGGACAGGAAGGGATGATGAGAGTGTTAGAAGAAATGTTATTGTTCAGCATGGTGCTAAGACCACACCTATAGCTTGAGGGTTTTGAGGAGCTGGGCTGGGTGGGTTTTTCTAAATCAGGCATTCCTTTTTTTTTGTTTGTCTTTTGTTTTTTTGTTTGTTCGTTTGTTTGTTTTGAAGTTTTTTGGCTGGGGCTGGGCTTGAACTCACCACCTCCAGTATATGGGGCCAGTGCCCCACTCCTTTGAGCCACAGGTGCCACCCTAAATGAATGTAAAAATGGAAGTTAGGAAAAGAATCAACCAAACAACTTAGCAAAAAATGAAACATCAAAACAAAATAATAAAAGTTCAAATAGCCTGATGTAAGCAAACTTGGTAACCAATAGAGGAAATGAAAAAAAAATTAACAATGACAACTACAAGAAAGAAAAAACCACCACCACAACAAAAAACATATAAAACACACACACACACACACACACACACACACACACACACACACACACACACATATGATACAGGGATCTGACTTTAGTAGAAATATAGGAATATATTTATGTTGCAATATACTGACTAGACACCATGTGGTGCTGTGAATTTAGGGGATGGACAATACAGCTGTTAACCTCTCTCTGGTTCCCAGGCTTATACCTGTTTCCCAGCTTAAATGTTCCTAGTGATCACCTGATTACCTGCTCAGTACTCAGACCCCACTGATCTGGGATCTCACAGCTTTTCAAAATTCTTCAGAGGCAGGTCTCATTGTTTCTCCTAACAACAGTTCCCATGGAGTGTGGGAGTCCCTGGGCCTGTCACAAGTGGAGGTCCACATCTAGCAGGCAGACAGGCAGAACTCAGACCACTGTGCCTTAGGACCCCAGCAAGAGGCCCACCCTCATGACATTCTGGCAACCTTTAGGACAATGGCTTCCCCTTGTCCATGGGACCCTTCCCAGTATGGCTGTCTTACCTCTTTCTGAACCATGGCAGAACCACTCCAGACAGCACTCCAATCTGGCCACCAAACACCACTTGGGAGTGTATACTCCTCCAATCTTTCCACTCAATTTCTAGCTTCACCCAAGAATCAAAAACTGCAAAAGCCTTCTTCTGGATCCTCCGGGGGGCGGCATGGGGGTGGGCTGGATGCCACCATTGCCCCTGCTGCTGCTGCCACCCAGTCCAAGGCAGGCTCACAGAAATTTGCTTAGTGTCTCAGGTCTCTTCATCTCTGGCTTGCATACTGAGTCCAGTAGTTCACCACTATGCTGCACACCCCGAGCCACAACTCCGTGTCATTTCTCCATGCCAGGTATGCTTTGGCCCTCTCCCTCTCCCCAGTTCCTGCAGAAGAGCTCTGCTAAACATCTTTCCTGTCTGTTATCATGCTGCACCTTCCTGACTCCTTATATTCTAAATAATAAAAGCCAAGCTAGAGGCATCACTCCACCAGAGTTCAGGTTATATTGCAAGTCTGCAGTGATCAAAACAGCATGACATTGGCACAAAAATAGAGACATAGACATATGGAACAGAATAGAAAATCTAGAGATGAATCCAGCCTCTTATCACCATCTGACCTTTCATAAACCAAACAAAAGTATACACTGGTGAAACTATTCCCTATTCAATTAATGGTGCTCAGAGAACTAGATAACCACAATTAAAAGAGGGAAACATGACTAGAAACCTTCATCGCTTACATAAATTAACTCCCAATGGATAAAAGATTTAAATCTAAGACATGAAACAATAAAAATCCTAGAAGAAAGCATAGGAAAAACTCTTGATGATGTCATTCTGGGGGAAGACTTTATGAAGAAAACTCCACAGGCAATTGCAACAACAACAAAAGTAAACAAAAGGAACTTAATTAAATTGAAAACTGCACAGCAAAGGGCAGTATAATTAAAGCAAATAGACAACCTTTCAAGTGGGGAAAGATGTTTGCACATTTTAAATCTGATAAATGATTAATAACTAGAACCTACAGAGAACTCAAACTAATCAACAATAAAGAAAAACAATCCATCTATCACTGGACAAGAGACATGAACAGAAACTTTACTGAAGGAAAAAGACAAATGGCCAAGAAACATGAAAAAATTCTCATTGTTCCTAATCATCAGAGAAATGCACATCAAAAAAACTCTGAGATACTACCTAATCCCAGTGAGAATAACCCACATCACAATGTCCCAATGCTAGTGAGGATGTTATTACATGATATTGAGGATGTGGAGAGAAGGGATTGAAAACTAATACAGTCTCTTTGGAAAAGTATGGCATAACTTCAAAGGACTCAATATATATCTTCTATTTGATCTCACGATCGTATTACTTGGCATCTGTTCAGAAGAAAACATATCATTTTTTCATGAAGACATTTGCACTAAATTGTTTATTGCAGCTCAATTTACATCTCCAAGATGTGGAAACATCCCAAATGTGCATCATTAATAATATGTGTTATGTGTATACCATGGAATATTATTCAGTCAAAAAAGATGGAGACTACATATTTTCTATTTACCTGAATATACTTTGAGAATGTTCTCTTTAGTAAAGTATCACAAGAATGGAAAAACAAGTACCCAGTGTACTTAATACCAGTATGAATCCAGTAGATGAACTAATACATAACTACATAAAAGTAAAATTCAATTTAATTCAAGTTAGGTAACAGTGGAATAGGGATGGGGATTGGTGTGCTCTCATCTAACTGACACAATGTAAGAACATATGGCACACCTCCAGGGTGTAGCACACAACTACAACATGAAGTCAAATAACACATACAAACATCATAGCTTAATCATGTGTATCCCCATATTAATATGAAATTTAAGAAAATAATGGAAACACAGAAAATAGTACCTCACACCTATTAGACTGGTTACTATACTAAAAAGACAAAATGGGAGGCTGAGCATGATGGTGGACGGGATAGACGTTTAGGTTTGCTCTCCTGGAACAACAGGTGAGACTGAGTGTGCTAGATCATTCATAGTGTGGAATACTGGTGTGGAGTGGCAGTTTGGGGAGTGCAGCAAAGTGGCAGATTACTGGACTTGGAGTGTAATCCAGAGCTGTGGAGACTGCCAGGAAAGTTTCCGTGATGTGGCTGCAGCAGTGGCCGGAAGTGACAGCAACAAGTGCCAACCACCCCCAGAGGATTACAATTCCCAGTTCATGGGGAAACTCGGTGTCGTGTGGAAAGATTGGTGAAGTATGGACTCTCAAATGGAATTTGGTGGCCAGAGTGGGTGCCATCTGGAGCAGCACCATCTTGGTTAGGCAGTGTGAGAGACACTCAGATGGGAAAGATCCTGGATAGGAAGCAGACCCTGTTTTAAAATTTGGGAAATGGTGGTTGTTGCAGGCAACTTTCTGCACAGGTTAGGTACAGTGATTTGAGTCTGACCTTCAGGCAGTCGTCCTATATTCAAAACAGGCCCAGGATATCCTGCACTTCAAGGGAACTGTTGCAAGGAGAATTTGTGAAACCTGACTGTGAAGATTTTTTGAGATCAGTGTAATCAACAGTTAGGCAAGGTCTAAGCTCCAAGATGGTAGCCAGGCAACCACCAAGAACAATCTAAGCTGCGAATCAGGTATAAGCCTGGGAACCACTCATGATGTCCCCTGGTGTCCAGAAGGTATATTGCAACATAAATGTATTCCTACTAAAGTTGATCTCTATGGCATATATGTAGTCATATGCTTTTATGTATATAAATATATATGTATATTTATAATTTTTTTGTTCTTGGTGAGTTTTTTTTTGTTTCTAGTTCTTTTTGCTTTGTTTTTGAATTTTTTTCTTTTTTCTTTCTTACAGGAGTTATTGTTAATTTTTGAAAAATTATTATTAATATTGTTTTCTCTTTTTCCCTTCTTATTGTTGCTGAGAGGGCTTACATCAGGCTATTTGAGGTTTTATTTCTTTCTTTTTTGTTTGTTTGTTTCTGATTGTGCATCTGTTTGTTTGTTTGTGTGTCTGATTGCTTTTCTGTTTGTTTATTTGTTCATTTTGTTTCAATGTGTCTTGTGTTTTGCTAAATCCTCAGGTTGGCTATTTTCCCTAAGTCCAATTTCTATATTCAACAAGAACAAGTGGGGCTGGGGGATGATGGCTGACTGGAGCCAGCTTTCAACAGAAGCTCCTGTCCAGAGGGAGAGATAACGGGCCAGAAAGAACCTTCAAAGCTGAAGGGTGGGAGCTGAGCTGAGAGAAGAGATAAATAATTGCACGTCTTCTCTGCTGAAGCAAGCTGTGACTCCAAGGAAACAAATTTCAGGTACAGAACTCATTCCAAAGAGGATGCGTGTCCATCCCCTCCCCAAAGAGTGTTGCTTGCTTGCTGTGGGATCTTTACTAGTGAGCAGTGAACTGAGGTTCTCTTCTCTCACCCCATGGAAGTGAGTTCCTGGAAGCTGGAACTCCTCCAGAGAATCCCTACTGTGAGTCTGGGAAATCTCTTGTCAGGCAGGAAGGTTGAACAAATATGTTCCCTGCCATTTTGAACTTCCTGTCCACCCTACACCTCTTGCCTGGGGTCTAGAAGTCCAACCCCTGCAGAGACCAGAATGTCCACAGTTCTTTGCTAAGACTGGGCTTGCATGGAGTGCGGCAGTGCAGCTACACTGTAACTGTGAATCTGGTAGCAGTGCAGAAAGCCACTGGGGAAAGGTGTCTGGCCTGGCTCTGAGAAAGTGCAACTCAGCAGTGGGTGGAGGCTTGGTCAATGGGTGGAGACTCAGGAACAGCTGAAGCATGGTAACCTGAGTGGAGACACCTCCCACCCAGCATCAGCAGTAATAGAGCAATCACCCTGGGGACACATTTTAGACAGATACCTCCCCAATTCTGTGGACTGGCTGAGGGAGCTAGACTTTGCATTGCAGGAACACCAGAAGAGCAGAGTGGCTGGGGCAGATGCATGGTTTCTGAGGGCGAAAAACATTTGCTTCTTTGTTAACCTATGGTTTGGTATGAGCTCAGGTGGAAGACTCCTCAGTTTCCATTGATCAGTGGTAGTCAGACTTCAGCTCCTCCAGCTGGCAGATGGTAGTGTGTGGTTGCCTGGTTGATAATGCATTGTCTTCCCTCTGACTCTCAAAGGCCCAAATCCATGTTGCATTTTCTAATTGGAGGGAACTGGACCACAGCCCCGTGGGGCTACCAGTGCCTGGGTGTGATGGAGGTGCAAGGTGGGGAAGGAAACACCAGCCCCTCTGGACTATTTTGCTGGGTGGACCTTTCTGACTTCACAGAGCATTGGAATGTGTTACTCTTGAGCTGCCAGAGGAACTCCATTGTCTAGTTGCTGGAGACCTTTTGAACTCTCTCACTTGATCTGTGTTTGTGTTGACCAGAACAATTGGATTGGAACCCTTGACCTGGGCCGAAGGCCTGGGGATCCACCAAGGGTATACCCTGGTTGTGTTGTTGTGGGAGTGTGGGATTCCCTTCTTTCAGTTGTTGCCTGTGGAGGGTAGGGTGTCTTAGTTGCTTATATATCTCCATAGCTGAGGTTTCAGCCCAAAGCCACTGATTCACTAGGATTGGACTAAGTCTAGCTGAATTCAGGACAGAGCCATCTAGCCCCATCAAACCAAGCAGGTCACCAGAGTTTCAAGCTGTAGTACTGAATGGGACCTTTGTAAAGTCTAGGGGAAAAGCTGAAATCAACAGTCCCAGTTCTTTGGTAAAGGGCTGGTTAATTAAAACTCCAGGAGCACTCAATTCAATTTTACCTTACCAGCTTCTCTAGCCAAACAGTGAAAAATAATCATGGGGTGGAATCAGTGTAAAAACTCTGGCAACCTGAATAATCAGAGTATATCAACTCTCCCAAGGGATGACAAGGGAGACACAACAGAAGATCCCATTCAGAAACAAATGGCTGAGATGTCAGCAATTGAATTCAGAATTTTGATTGCAAGTAAGATTAACAGGATGGACCTAAATTTGTAATTAGAAATTAAGGAGTAATTCAAAAGTTGTCTCAAGAATCCAATGAATTCAAAGACAAAATCACCAAAGATTTTGACACATTGAGCCAAGAATTTGCAGCCCTCAAAGTGCTGATAAATACAGTGGAATCCCTCAGTAACAGAATGGAGCAGGAAGAAAAAAGGATCTCTGGCACTGAAGACAAAGCTTTTGAATGTTCCCAAATGCTCAGAGGAAGAGAAGTGGAGAGCAAAAACGGATCATTGCCTGAGTGAATTGTGGGACCACTCCAAAAGAGCAAACATTCACCTTATGGGAATCCCTGAAGGAGAAGAGGCTATTCCAAAAGGCACAGATACTCTACTTCAAGAGAAAATTGAGGATAACTTACCAAGAATGGCAAGAAATACCAAAATTCAGATAGCTGACATTTTTAGAACCCCAGCATGACTTAATCCAAATATAGCATCTCCTAACCACATTGTAATTACCTTCACCAAAGTTAATATAAAGGAGAAAATCCCGCAAGCAGCCAGACATAAGAAAATCATAACCTACAGGGGGACGAATATTAGGATGACTCAGATCTCTGCTGAAACTGTCCAAGTGAGAAGAGGATGGTCATCAACCTTCAATCTCCTAAAACAAAACAACTTTCAGCCCAGGATCCTGTATTCAGTTAAATTGTGTTTCATTTATGATGGAGAAGTTAAACACTTTAATGACATATACCTGTTGAAGAAATTTGTCATAACTAAACCAGTTCTTCAGGATGTCCACAGATCCATCCTCCATAATGAACAGAACAATGCTATACCTACAAGGTAAACTCACTCTGAAATTTTTGATCAAAACTCAGCTTCCACAGTGGCAAAAAGATTAAAAATTTCAAACAGATTTTTGATAAACTTGACACTCAAAATACTACCAGACTTATCAATACTCTCAATTAATGTGAATGGCTTAAATTGTCACATAAAGAGGCACAGGTTTGTTGACTGGATACAAAAACTCAGTCCAGATATCTTATGCAGACAAGAATCTCATCTTACCTTAAATGATATATATAGACTCAGGGTGAAGGGATGGGCATCTGTAATCCAGACAAATGGAAATCAGAAAAAAACAAGGGTTATAATTTTATTTCCAGATACATTAGGCTTTAAACCAACAAAAGTAAGAAAAGACAAGGATGGTCACTTCTCATTTGTTAAGGGAAACACTCAACATGATGAGATGTCAATTATTAACATTTATGCATCCAACTAGAATGCTCCTCAATTTTTAATGGAGACCCAAACAGACATGAATGATTTAACATCTTCCAGCACCATAATAGTTGCAGAATTTAACACGCCTTTGGCAGCGTTGGCTAGATCCCCCAATAAGACACTAAGCAAAGAAATTTCGGACTTAAACTTCACCATACAACAATTGAATTTAACAGACATCTATAGAACATTTCATCCTAACAAAACTGAATACACATTCTCATCAGCCCATACAACATCCTCCAAAATTGATCACATCTTAGGTCACAAGGCTAACTTCAGCAAATTTAAAAGTATAGAAATTATTCCTTGTATTTTCTCAGATCATCATGGAATAAAAACTGAACTCACAGGGCGGTGCCTGTGGCTCAGTGAGTAGGGCACTGGCCCCATATACCGAGGGTAGAAAGCCCTGGCCAAACTGTAACAAAAAAAATAGCTGGGTGTTGTGGTGGATGCCTGTAGTCACAGCCACTCAGGAGGCTGAGGCAAGAGAATCGCCTAAGCCCAGGAGTTGGAGGTTGCTGTGAGCAGTGATGCCACAACGCTCTACCAAGGGCAATAAAGTGAGACTCTGTCTCTACAAAAAAAAATAAATAAATAAATAAAAAACTGAGCTCACAAATAACAGGAATCTGCACACTAATACAAAATCATGGTACTAAATAACCTTATGCTGAATGATACCTGGGTCATAGATGAGATTAAGATGGAAATTGCCAAATTTTGGAACAAAATAATAATGAAGACACAAATTATTAGAACTTGTGGAACACAGCAAAGGCAGTCCTAACAGGGAAACTTATAGCATTGCAACCCTTCCTCAAAAGAATGGAAAAAGAAGAAGTTAATAACCGAATGGGACTTTTCAAGCAACTGGAAAGGAAGAACATTCCAACATCAAACCTAGCAGAAGAAAAGAGATAAGTAAAATTAGAGCATAATTAAATGAAATCAAATATAAGAGGACTATTCAAAGATCAATTCATCAAATAGTTGGTTTTTTGAAAAATTCAACAAAATTGATAAACCTTTGGCCAACCTTACTAAAAATAGGAAATTAAAATTCCTAATATCATCAAACAAAAATGACAAAGGTGAAATAACAACAGACACCTTAGAAATTCAAAGAATCCTTAATGAATACTGCAAAAAACTCTATTCTCAGAAATATGAAAATATGAAAGTAATTTGTCAGTATTTGGAAGCATGCCAACCTTCCTAGACTTAGCCAGAAAGAATTTGAAATGCTGAACAGACCTATATCAAGTACTGAAATAGCATCAACTATATGAAATCTCCCCCAAAAGAAGAGTCTGTGTCCAGAAGGTTGCACATCAGAATTCTAACAAACCTTTAAAGAGGAACTAGTACCTATATTACTTAACCTTTTCCAGAACATAGAAAAAGAAGGAATGCTTCCCAACACATTCTATGAAGCAAATATCACCCTGATTCCCAAACAGGAGAAGACCCAACAAGAAAAGAAAATTATAGACCAATATCCTTAATGAATATAGATGCAAAAATATTCAATAATATTAGCAAACAGAATCCAGCAACACAGCAAATGAATTATACACCATGACCAAATGGGTTTTATCACAGGGTCTCAAGGTTGGTTCAATATACATAAATCTATAAATATAATAAATCACATAAACAAAATATGAAACAAAGACCATATGATTCTCTCAATACATGCAGAAAAATATTTTGACAATATCCAGCATCCTTTCATGATCAGAACACTTAAGAAAATAGGTATAGATGGGACTTTTCTTAAACTGATAGATATTATCTACAACAAACCCACAGCCAATATTGCATTGAATGGAGTAAAATTGAAAACAGTTCCACTCATATCAGGAACCAGGCAAGGTTGTCCACTGTCTCCACTGGTTTTTAACATTGTAATGGAAGCCTTAGCCATTGCAATCAGGCAAGATAAGGCAATCAAGGGTATCCAAATAGGGTCAGAGGAGATCAAACTTTCACTCTTCACAAATGATGTGATTTTATACCTGGAAAACTCCAGGGACTCAAATACAAATCTCTTAGAAGTGATCAAGGAATATAGTAGCATCTCAGGAAACAAAATCAATACTCAAAAATCAGTAGCTTTTATATATAACACTAACAGTCAAGCTGAAAACACAGTCAAGGACTCTATTCCTATTACAGTAGTGCCAAAGAAGATGAAATATCTGGGAACTTACCTAACAAAGGACATGTAAGATCTCTATAAATAGAACTATGAAACTCTGAGAAAAGAAATAGCTGAAGATATTAACAAATTGAAAATCATACCATGCTCATGACTGGGAATAATCAACATTGTTAAAATGTTCATACTACCCAAAGCAATAAACAGTTTTAATGCAATCCCTATTAAAGCACCACTGTATACTTTAAAGACCTCAAAAGAATAATACTTCATTTTATATGGAACAAGAAAAACCTCCAATAGCCAAGACATTACTCAGAAATAAAAACAAATCAGGAGGAATCCTGCTACCAGACTTCAATCTAATACTATGAATCTATAGTTATTGAAACAGCATGAAACTGGCACAAAAATAGAGAGGTAGATGTATGGAACAGAATTGAGAGTCTAGAGATGAATCCAGACACTTATCATCATTTGATCTTCAATAAGCCTATCAAAAATATAAATTGGGAGAAAGATTCCTTATTTAACAAATGGTGCTGGGAGAACTGGCTGGTGACTTTTAGAAGACTGAAAGTGGACCCACACCTTTCACCATTAATAAAAATTGACACTCACTGGATAAAAGATTTAAACTGAAGACATGAAACCGTAAAGATTCTTGTAGGGAGTACAGGGGAAACACTTGAAGAAATTGGCCTGGGAGAATACTTTATGAGGATGACCCTCCAGGCAATTGGAGCAACACCAAAAATACAATACTGATATCTGATCAAACTAAAAAGCTTCTGCACAGCCAAGAACACAATAAGTACAGCAAGCAAACAGCCCTCAGAATGGGAGAGAATATTTGCAGATTATGCTTCTGACAAAGGTTTGATAAACAGAATCCACAGAGAACTCAAACTTATTAATAAGAAAAGCATAAATAATCCCATTTCATCATGGACAAGGGACTTGAACAAAAGCTTCTCTGAAGAAGATAGGCCAATGGCCTACAGACACATGAAAAAATGCTCATCATCTTTAATCATCAGGGAAATGCAAATCAAAACCACTTTGAGATATCATCTAACTCCAGTAAGAGTTGCTCACATAACAAAATCCCAAAACTATGGATGTTGGCATGGATATGGAGAAATGGGAACACTTCTGCACTGCTGGTGGGAATGCAATCTAATATGTCCCTTTTGGAAAGAAGTATGGAGAATACTCAAGGATCTAAAAGTAGACCTACTATTAAATCCTGCAGTTTGATCCCGCAGTTCCTCTACTAGGAGTATATCCAAAAGACCAAAAATCACTTTATAACAAAGATATTTGCACCAGATTGTTCATTGCAGCTCAATTCATAATTGCCAAATCATGGAAGAAGCCCATCAACCCATGAATGGATTAATATATTGTGGTATATGTATACCATGGAATATTATGCATCCTTAAAAAAATGGAGACTTTACCTCTCTTATGTTTATATGGATTCAGCTGGAACATATCCTACTTTGTAAAGTATCTCATGAATGGAGGAAAAGGCATCCAATGTACTCAGTACTATTATGAAACCAATTTACAATCACTCATACTTTCATATGAAGAATAGATCACAACTATGGGCCAGGATGAAGGAGAGAGGAATGGGAGGGGAGGGAGGAGGTCAGATGGAGTGAAGGTGAACGACAGGATCACACCTATGGTGCATATTGCAAGGGTACATGTCCGATCTATTAAGTATAGAGTATAAATTTCTTAACACAATAATTAAGTGGGAAGGGCCCTCTTGTCACAGTCCTCACCTGCTGCCCCTGTCGTCACCCCCTGCCTGGAACTCCACCTGTCTCATGCCTATCCCACCTTTCTGGAGCCAGTAGCACGCCTGTCCCCTGGACACCTTCTTGGGCTTCGTGATCTGCTCTTTCCACATTCCTGTGCTCCACACCAACCTCTCCCTCTGTTCTTGAGACATTAACTGCTTATCTAACGCACTCTTCCTTACTATCTTCCTTACTAGATCGCAAGCTCTGAGGGGTAGGAAATAAAGTTCCACCCTCTTACTCATTTCCCTAAGTACCTAGCTTGCAGCTGGGCCCCCGGTCGGCAGCAGTCTATAAATGCCGACGGTCATGAATGTCTGAGTGACCATTTCTCCTTTCTTCTTTGCAAAAACAAACAAACAAACAAACAAAAACAAACAAAAAACCCCCAATAATTAAGTAAATGAGGCAAGGGATATATTAACCAGTATGATGAAAGCATACCAAATTGTGTATGAAATCAGCACATTGTTCCCCATAAATACATTAATGTATACATGATCTACCTCCTTATGTTTTAATAAAAAAAAAAAAGAAGACGACAAAATGTAAGTATTGTCAAGGAGGTGGAGGAAAGGAATACCTTGCATATTGTTGGTGGGAATGTAAATCAGTAGAGCCATGGAACATAGGATGGATATTACTCAAAAAAATTTAAAATATAACTTCCATATGATTCAACAATCTCATGTCTGGCTATATATCCAAAAGAATTACAATCAATATTCCGAACAGATATTTGTGCTCCCATTTTCAATGCAGCATTATTCATAATAGCCAGGATATGGAATTTAAGTGTTTATCACCAGATAAATGGATAAAGAAAATGTGATATACTATCTAGTTTTAACAAAGAAGGAAATCCTACCATTTGCAACAGCATGAATTAATCTGGAGGGCATTATGTTAAGTGAAATACACAGAAAGGCAAATGCAGCATGATCTCACTTACATGAGGGATCTAAAAACGTTCAACTCATAGAAAGAAAGAGTAGAGCAGTGGTTATCAGGTGCTAGGGGTGGGAAGATATTGGTCAAAGGAGGAAAATTTTCTGATAGAAGTAATAAGCTCAAGAGGTCTATTATACTATATGGTGACTATAGTTGATAACAATGTATTTATACTTAGAAATCACTGAGAGTAGATTTTAAGCATTCTTACCACAAAAATGTGTATGTGAGATAATTAATATATTAATTAGTTTTATTTAGCCATTTCATAATGTATACATACTTCAAAACATCATGTTGCACATGATAAATATATACAATTTTTATTTGTAAATTAAAAATGTAACAATTAGAAAAAAATCCTTAAATGCTGTAAAAGTGAGAGCTTATTGATGTTTCTGGGGAAAAGAGACTGTATCTCACAGAATCTCACCCAAATCCTACATTTTGCAAATTCCAATCTGAAAATACCAGAGTGACCTCCCTATACTTTTAAATTAGATGGGAGTGCTTCTATTTTCTCTAATGTCTGTTCTATCCTTTTCCTCTAGGTAATTAGCTGATAGCAGAAAATGGAGCATGGAAGACAACATATTTCATTAACCAGAAATCTATTTTGCAAAATTTGGAGCTAACAGAAAATACCAATCCAAACAATATTCTAGAAAAACATTTGCTGACCATGTCTGCCTGCACTCTTCTCTTCTTTATGTATCACAAAATTACACCATTTCTATCCTTTCTTGAAATTAAACTTTCAAGTCAATGCTTAGCACACATTAGACCCTCAGTAAATGTTTGCTAATGGACTGTTTCATGCTACTCAAAACTGAATAATTATGTAAATGTGTAACTTAGGAGCTACACAAGAGTGGAGTCTAAGAACTTGGCTTCATGTGGCAAGATTTACAAGGTAACTTGACATGACATGAGTATTGATTGATTTTCTTTTATTTGAAAACATTGTCATTAGATTATGTCTTCTTTTTGGAGAGGGGAGTTCTTGAAACTATCTCTTAGACACCAATACTTGTTCAAAGAATGGATTAAAATTTTTCTGCTGTTTTAGTAGAGTTCCAAGAAACCATTTGGCTTGGGAAAAAAGCTTCCTAGCCCATGTTGTCTTCTAATTCACATGCTATGAAGACAGAAGTATGTCCTTTTTTCTCCAACTAATGCTATCCTCCATATAATCCCCAAACAATTAACAGCTATGAAAGATTATAGCTGGCTGATAGTTTGAAGGAAATTTAGAGGCAAAGCTCACTATTATTTGATTTTTATCCTCTATAACTCATGTTGAAATTTAATTGCAATTGTGATAGTAGTAAGAGGTGGGACCTTTAAGATGGACTAATGCTTTTATCATGACAGTGGGTTAGTTACTGTGGGAAAGAGACCTTAATGAAAGGATAAGTTCAGTCCCCATTTATACCTGTTGCATACACATTTCCCTCTATGTGATGTCTTCCACCAGATGCTACTGCCATGCTCTTGAACTTCCCAACCTCTAGAACAGTAAGTCAAATAAATCTCTTTTCTTTATAAATTATCCAGTCTGTGGTATGCTGTTATAGTAGCAGAGAAAAGGATCAAGACACTCTCCTTCTCCCCCAAAGTTGGCGAAAACAGGTCTCCTTACCCAGTAGGCTTGCAGGTGAGATACTGCCAATTTGGGGCATTGAGCAGACAGTGGACAGCATGTGCCTTGTGTGATTGCCTCTTGCAGCCCCTGGATCGAGTTTTTGGACCTTTGAATTGGCCACTCTACCTGTCAGGCTTCTTCCTTGCTAAGAACATTCTTCTCTGTCTAAACTCATCCAATTACCTCATTAGTTTTACTACCACTGCTTTTTTTTAAATATTAAATCATAGGTGTGTACATGAATGCAACCATGGGGTACAATGTGCTGGTTTCATACAAAATCTGACATATTTTCTTCAAACCGGTTAACATAGCCTTCATGACATTTTCTTAGTTTATTGTGTTAAGACATTTATATTCTGCATTTAGTAAGTTTCACCTGTACCCTTCTAAGATGCACCGTAGGTGTGATCGCACCAATTACCCTTCCTCCACACATTCTCCCCACCACTCCCTTCCCCACCCTTCTCTCTTTCCTCATATACTTGTGATATAATTGTGTTATAGCCTTCATATGAAAGCTATAAATTAGTTTCATAGTAGGGCTGAGTACATTGGATAATTTTTCTTCCATTTTTGAGATAATTTGCTAAGAAGAATATGTTGCAGCCCCATCCATGTAAACATGAAAGAGGTAAAGTCTCCATCTTTCTTAAAGGGTGCATAATATTCCATGGTGTACATATACCAAAATTTATTAATCCATTCGTGGGTCGATGGGCACTTGGGCTTCTTCCATGACTTAGCAATCATGAATTGGTCTGCAATAAACATTCTGGTACAAATATCTTAATTATAATGTGATTTTTGGTCTTCTGGATATATACCTAGTAGAGGAATTATAGGATTGAATGACAGGTCTATTTTTAGATCTCTAAGTATTCTTCAAACATCTTTCTAAAAGGAACATATTGGTTTGTATCCCCACCAGCAATGTAGAAGTGTTCCCTTTTCTGCCCATCCATGCCAACGCCACTGCTTATCTGAAGCAAGACTTGCTTGCTAATCAAAAAATGAAGAAAAATTAAACCAGTTAAAATTAGTTGGTAGAGAATAAAAAGAAGAAATGAAAGGACATTTAACACTTTATTTAACTGAGATCCATTTTTATTTAATACAAAGAACTGTTCTCAGTGAGAACAGAAAAAGAGATAATCTAAACTAAAATACAACTTCAATTATTTAATTTATATATATATTTTTTAATTTTTATTAAATCATAATTGTGTACATTGGTGCAATCATGGGGCACAATGTGCAGACTTCATATACAATCTGAAATATTTTCATTGAACTATTTAACATAGCCTTCATGGTCTTTTAATCAC
>CAUYRH010182092.1:0-10096 GCA_963574655.1 Perodicticus potto | reverse complement strand
TAAGGTGTGGCATGTTCCTAGGCAAGGCAGAGATCTGTGTATTTCTTTCCCTCAGATAAGAAGATAGAAAGACTGGACACGGATGATTTGGATGAGATTGAGAAAATAGCCAACTGAGAAGCTCCACCAGTCACTGGTGCCTGCCCTGGCGCTACCCCTGCTTGGAAGACAAGTGCTTTCTCAGCACAGGCCTGGAGAGTCACCACAACGACAAAGGCACAAGCAGAGAGAACCTACCTACCTCATTTTAAATTACGTTTGGACTTGACCAAAATTTCTGCAAATGATGGGGGACGGTAGAAAAAAATTGTTTACACAACTTTGGAAGATTAGGCGTGAATACACAGAAATTTACCTTTTGGAAATTTCGTTCCTTTTTTTGGCCAGCATTTCCCACATTATGATAATCTAGATGCTGTGGTGAATTATTTCCGTAGGATGTCCTGTGGCAGGTGCTGCCTGTTTTCTGGCTTGGAATGTGCATCCAGCTTCAGCTTATGCAGAAGTGACAGAATAGAGGTGAAAAGGGAACAGAGAGAGGCCCACAGTAGGAGAGGTGTGTTAGCCTGGCCATCAGGTTTGGTAATCGCAGGAGGCAACAAGGGCCTATGAGCTGCTGCTTTGGACTTAGGGTGGGTCAACTCATCTGAGGATTGCCAGCCTCCTGTGTTCCAATGCCCACCATAGGAAGAGACTTGCTAAGCATGGAGTAGATGCCAACCCCTTGGGCCCATGCGTGTGCACTTGTGTCCAGCTATGACCTGTTCTCAGCAGGTGTAGTCTGTGTACAGTGTATATCTGATTATTAATGGGCCCCTGGCTTGTGCTTGAACAAGTTCTATGGAAAAGTCATCATTGAGAATTAGTGGTAGCCCTAGTTTGCCACAAAGCTTGGTCTCATGGGCACTTACAGCATCCTTTTTACATCCTTAACATTGCTTAGCCCCATGGTTGGGCACCCGTAACTCAATGGTTAGGGCCTGCCAGACAAACAACAAAAACATTGCTTGACCTGATGGTAGTCCCAAGAAAATGAAAGGTCATCTAGGGTTTGGACCCTTTATAAAAATTGTGGTTTTAAGTCTCATTTCTAGACATGGTCAGCAGTAGTCTAGAAGGCAAGTTTTGTCAGAGCTGGGATGATTTCAGATACTTGACATCTTTTTTTTTGAAGAGTTGGGGCCTTGCTGCATTGCCTAGGCTGGTCTCAAACTCCTGAGTTCAAGCTGTCCTCCCCCCTCAGGCTGCTGAGTAGCTGGGATTAAAAGCATAAGTCACCACACCCAGCTCTGCTTCTTGATTCTGAACATCTTTGTTTACAGTGCTTGGAATACAAGTAGGAGTCACTGAGGGACTGGATGGACTACAGCCATTCATCTGTCCAAGGCAAGAGTATCACCAAGGCCTTTCCTCCATCCTTCCTTGGCATCTTTTTGCAGCATAATCAGGGTGGACAACAGTACTGGACACTTCCTCATATTTGGCCAAGGTTGTTGGTACTCAGAGTAACAGCAAAGATGGAATGAAACTGAATTGCAAGAGAATAATTAAACTCCAGCCAAAAGGAGTCCTCTTTAGCTCTTTGGCGTTGACACAGAATGGCCACTTTATCTAAGACCTG
Source organism: Perodicticus potto (assembly GCA_963574655.1). Taxonomy (NCBI): domain Eukaryota; kingdom Metazoa; phylum Chordata; class Mammalia; order Primates; family Lorisidae; genus Perodicticus; species Perodicticus potto. The sequence goes on along the minus strand of CAUYRH010182092.1, from coordinate 8,475 downwards.
GAAGAGGAATTTTGTGTGATGAGAATTACTGTGATCCCATATCATCATTGTAGGCATTTTTGTGTTTTAGGGCCAGATTTGTCTCCTGCGAACGGAAGAGGCCAGCGTCAGCCTCCAGGTGGTTTTGTGTGTATGTGTGTGTGTAGTTTCCTTTACCTGGCATTGCAAAGAGACCCAACTGACTACTAATTCTGCCCCATTCCCTGGGGTGGGGGGGTACTAGACTGTGCTCTGATCTACTCTGAGACTCATCTTAGAATTCTTGAAGAGAAGAAATTTTTTTAAGAACCTCATCAGTCAACTTAGAAGAAATTTTATGCCCTTTCTCCCTTAAAGTCCTATAGACCAACCATGAACTTAGTGAAAACAAGGGCAATAATTAAATATAGATTCCTCACTAAGTCACAAGCTGACTACACTCCTGTCTTCTCATAACACATAACCTATTATTGTAGCCCTCAGACTGAGAAGGAAAATGGGAAGGGGTGTGCTACAGACTCTTCAATAGTAGGAGGACCATGGTAGCGGCTAGAAGCATAGACCAGCAGTTCTTAATCTGGGGTCCTGGACCTGTAACAATTCACTGGATGGTGGCTCGGCGCCTGTGGCTCACCAGGCTAAGGCGCCAGCCATGTACACCTGAGCTGGCGGGTTCGAATCCAGCCTGGGCCCACCAAACAACGACGGCTGCAACCAAAAAATGGCCGAGCGTTGTGGCGGACACCTGTGGGCCCAGCTACTTGGGAGGTGGAGGCAAGAGACTCGCTTGAGCTCGCTCTTGCCACTGCACTCTACCCAGGGTGACAGCTTGAGGCTCTGTCTCAAAAAAAAAATTCACTAGATGGGTTTCATGACGTCTAAGTACATGCAGCAGTTTGAATATAAATTTATTTTGCTTGGTAGACTCCCAAAGGAATGTGTGTCTTTTGAAAAGGTAAGACCCACTGTTGTGGATGGCTCTGGAAAGTCAGTCCAGTATCACTGTAGTTAGTATTCCTTCACAGTTCATATTCATTCCTGCCAGTGCTGGCCTCTTGGGGCCAGAACTGCCTGTGTCACCTCGAGCAGCATAGTGAGATCAGGGATTAAAAATTTACTGAGCTTTTGGGGTCTTTGGTCCCTATATGTTCTTTTACCGACTTTAGTAAGTTCCTATATGTGAAATGATAAATGTTCCTGGAACATAGAAATTTTGGAAAAGGAAATTTTAGTCTGGTGGAAAACTGGATATGTTCATTATCCACAAACAGTGGAATTTTTTTTTTTTTTTTTTTTTGAGACAGAGCCTCAAGCTGTCACCCTGGGTAGAGTGCGGTGGCATCACAGCTCACAGCAACCTCCAATTCCTGGGCTCAAGCAAGTCTTTTGCCTCTGCCTCCCAAGTAGCTGGGACTACAGGTGCCCGCCACAATGCCTGGCCATTTTTTGGTTGCAGCCGTCATTGTTGTTTGGTGGGCCCGGGCTGGATTCGAACCCGCCAGCTCAGGTGTACGTGGCTGGCGCCTTAGCCCGCTGAGCCAAACAATAGATTTTTTAAAGTCTTTTTGAGTATCATTCATTGACTGTATGTGCAAGAACTAATTGTTGGTGTATTCTTTATTGATGTTAATTGAACTTAATTATGAAGTGTTCATGTTACTTACACATCATTAATGAGTAGAGAAAGGAAAAAGCCTGTTTTTGGTTGGTGGGATTAGTAATCACATAAGTGGGGAGTCACCTGTTATTCCATAGGCTAGTTGTGACCGGATATTACTGTTCTGTATCAGAGTCAACATTGCTCCAATGTGACCAACTGGGATGTCTCCATAGGCCAACGGCCCTGCTCCATTGGTAGAGGTCTGTTCACATTCCTTTTTTTCTGCTGATAAACCAGAGGATGCAGGCTCAGTACTGAAGTAACATCAGTTTCTGAAAGGTAAGATTTCTGAGGTTAGAGAAAATTTCATGAAGGAATGGCGTTTTCTTAAGAGAGAAAAGCAGGATTCCAAATGACAAGAAAAGGGCCACAGACAGGAGAAAGGGAAAAAAATAAAGCAAGTTTACCAGGATAAATGAAGTGCACTGGAGGAGTAATGAGAAGAGTAGCCTAGCCATATAGGCAGAGAAAAGTATCTTTAAGTAGAAAATGAAGATTTGATTGTTTAAATGGTGTCTTAGTCCATTTATGCTGCTAAAGAAAATATCTGAGACTGACGTAGTAATTTATTTTTATTTTATTTTATTTTTTTTTGAGACAGAGCCTCAAGCTGTCACCCTGGATAGAGTGCTGTGGCATCATAGCTCACAGCAACCTCCAACTCCTGGGCTCAAGCGAGTCTCTTGCCTCCGCCTCCGAAGTAGCTGGGACCGCAGGCGCCCGCCACAATGCCCGGCCATTTTTTTTTTTTGGTTGCAGCCGTCATTGTTGTTTGGCGGGCCTGGGCTGGCTTCGAACCCGTCAGCTCAGGTGTATGTGGCTGGTGCCTTAGCCCGCTTAGCCACAGGCGCCAAGCCATGACCTAGTAATTTATAAAACCTCCGAGTTCCAAAGGCTCAAATGAAAGTGCTGGCAGGATTGGTATCTGCTAAAGGCTGCTGCTTCCAAGATGGTACCTTGTTTCTGCATTTTCTGGAGTGTCCATTCACATGGTAGAAGGGACAAAAGGCAAAATAGCACTCCCCTTTAGCCCCTTATAAGCTTTTTTATAAGGGTGCTAATCCCATTCAAGGCCCTGCCCCCATCTCAGTACTTTTGTATTGAGGATTAAGCTTCAACATGAATTTTTTTGGAGACACCATCATTCATACAAAATGGTTTTTGGATTTACTAGTAAGTGGTCATAGATTGTATGTCACAGGAAGTGATGAGATTGTTTTGAGGGGAAATTTGTCTACTAGAGATAAGTAGGATATATTGGAGCTGGAACAGCCTGGCAGCTGAGAAATCATATTTCATCAGTTCCCTCACACGGCAAGTGTTGGGATGTCATTGCTCATTTAAGAACATAGAAGGAATGCACTGGAAGGCTATTGTACAGGAAGAATAGTGGATTTTTATACTTCATGTTATTCTAAGGATCTGTGGCTTTTAAAAATTAGATTCACTATACAAAATAATTCTGGGAAGAAATCCACAGAAGAGGTTTGGACAGCATCAAGGTTGAGTCTCATACATAGTATGTATGACATCAGGCTTGTCACCTTTGCAAGAAGGGATTGATCCCACTCCACCATCACTAAGGAAGCTGTTGTAGATTTCCGGGGCCTTCTTCAGGTTTCTCTTAGTCCTGGACATAGACATCAGCGTCTTGGGAATAACCTCAGTTTACATGACTTTGCTTTTTTGCTTGAGAACAAATGTGCCTTAGTCTGTTGTCTGCCTAGATTGCAGCATCTTTCCAAAATGACAACAGAGGGGAGGGCATCCCTGCTTCCCTAATTCTGAGAGAGGCCTCCCAGAATAGCTGCAAGCACCTGGTAGGAAGTTAGAGGCCACAGTGCCTGAAAGGTGTTGGATGCTTCCACCTAGGCTTAGATACTATTCTGGCATTATATTCTGCAGTTTAGAGGCTTCTTCACAGTAGTTAGTTGTGAAATGGGGAATAGGAATCAGTGGAGAAAAAGAACATTAGAGGAGCTGAGCACAGTGGCTCATGTTTCTAATCCCAGCTACTCAGGAGGCAGAGGCAAGAGGATCACTTGAACTCAAGAGTTCAAGGCTTCAGTGAACTATGATTGCACCAGTGCACTCTAGTCTGGGCGACAGACTCTTAAAATTGTAAGTGGAGCCCATCTCTTAAAAAAGTTTCTAAATGTTAGAGGAATGTCGGGCATGGTGGCTCACGCTCATCTTTGCAACCTTTCCTACCCCATCAGCTCTTCCATACCTGATGACTCAAATTCAACCCTCACTCTATTCCTCATCCTCCCTTGATCCTTATGGCCAAAAGTCTTGTGAGCTGCCCTGAGTCCCACCTGTCCTCCCTCAGCAGTCTGACCTCTGCACCACCACTCCCCTGAAGTAAAGCTTCACCAAAGACATCTAGGACCTACTACTTGTTCCTAATCCAAAAACCACTTTTTAGCTCAGCACCCATAGCACAGTGGTTATGGTGCAGGTCACATACACCAAGGCTGGCGAGTTCGAACCCAACCCAGGCCAACTAAATGACAACTGCAACCAAAAAATAGCCGGGTGTTGTGGGGGGCACCTGTAGACTCAACTACTAGGGAGGCTGAGGCAAAAGAATTGCTGTGTAGGCAGTGTGGCTCAAGGAGTAGGGCAATGGCCCCACATACTGGAGGTGGCAAGTTCAAACTCAGCCCTGACCAAAAACTGTGGGGAAAAATATAGATTACTGAAAGATTTGGTTTCACGGCAGCACCTGTGGCTCAGTGAGTAGGGCGCCGGCCTCATATACTGAGGGTGGTGGGTTTGAACCCAGCCCCGGCCAAACTCCAACAACAAAAAATAAAAGTCTTTAAAAAGTTTCAAGTTGCTGTGAGCTGTGACACTACGGTACTCTACTGAGAGTAACATAATGAAACTGTCTCAAAAAACAAAAACCACTTTTTAGTCACTCATTTTGCTTTCTCAGCAACAGTTCACTATGACAGACTATGGATGGTTCCTTTCTCCAGTCGCTCTTCTGGGGAATAAAGTGACATACCTCACTTTCTCGTCTTCATTCTCTCTGATCCCTTTGAAGTCTCCTCGGCAGACCCTTTCATTCATCTCTTAAATGTGCCAGTTCCTCAATGGCTCTATTCTGGGCCTGCTCTCTTTCCTCTGCCATAGGCAGTCTTGTTCATTCTTGTGGCTCTGTCTGCTGGCAACTCCCCGATGTATACCAAGACCTGATTGTTGAGCTCCAGGGTCACAGAAACAACTGCGTTGACACTTGTTTTCGTGGGAGTCCTGTACGCCACGTGTCCAGCATAGAACCCTTCATCTTACACCACCACTGCCACTCCAGGACACCCCAGCGCTGCTGTTGCTTCTTCCTCCAACTTTACTTCACAAAATGGCATTACATTGAATTGCCTGTTGCTCAAGCCATAAATCTGGGATTCATCATGAATCGTCCTACCCTGCAGTCCTTTTGTATCAATAATCCACTGCTGTGTCACACATTATCCCAAAACAATGGCTTAAACGGACAGCCTTTTGCACAATTCTGAGAGTTGTCTGGGTGGCACTGCTGGTCTCTTTCAGGCTCTCTCCTACAGCTTCCTTCCCCCAGCTGGTGTTTGAACTGAGCTAGGAACTCTGTGCCTGTCAACATGGTCTCTTACCTTCAATCACAGCATGGTAGGCGGTCTTTGGGTTCCTTAAGGGGAGAGAGCAGAGGCTTCTAGGTCTGTTGAGACCTGGGTTCAGAATGTCTGTCCTTTCTTTTGGTCAAAGCTAACTACAGGACCAGTCCAGATTCTACAGATGAGAAACAACTTGTGGGGAGAAGCCATGGAATATCCATGGACATTTTTAATCCACCACACCTATCAATTCTACCTGGGTCAAAGCAAATGATATTCCCAATATTCAGTCACTTTTAGGCTACAGAAGCAGCACTGGTTGAATTCATCTTGGTCTAGCTCATCGTGATTCTCTGGCCTGCTACACTAGCTCTCTAGCAGGTGCTTGTGTCTCTGCTCAGGATTCCTTCCAACTAATCTCACAACAGCCTGTATGATCTTTGCATACTTTGAGTCTGATAATTCCACTAGCTGCTTAACTTGCCCACTTCATCTGCTTTATGTTCCCCTTCACATACTCTGCTCCAAATTCCACATGCTGGGCTATGTCACACAGAAGCTTGTGGTCCAGTGTATTTCCCGCCCCAGTTGCTCAGCTCTTAGACGTTTTTCCTGTCCCCACACACTGTGAAGCCGAAGCAATTCAAAGAAACTGCCAGAACATGACCCAGCACAGTGGCTCATACCTGGGAAGTTGAGATGGGTGGGTGGTTTGAGCTTAAGAGTTCCAGACCAACCTGAGAAAGAGCAAGATCCTGTCTCTAAAAATAGCCAGGTGTTGTGGCTGGCCCTATAGTCCCAACTACTTGGGAGGCAAGAGAATCACTTGAACCCAGGAGTTTAAGGTTGTTGTGAACTGTGATGCCAGGGCACTATACTGAGGGTGACAAAGTGAGACTCTGTCTACAAAAAGAAAAAATGCCAGAAGTTATGGGTGAGGTAAACATTTCTATTTTTAGTAGAGATGGGGTCTTGCTCTTGCTCAGGCTGATCTCTAGCTCCGAAGCTCTAGCCAGCCTCCTGCCAGCCTCCCAAAGCGCTAGGATTACAGTCGTAAGCCACCACACTTGATGGCTAAAAATTCACTACCATAAATTTAAAATAGCGTCACTAATGAGCTATAACCAAGACATAACTTCTTTACTCTGAAAAGTTCATATTCTAGTGGGGAGTGGCAAAAAATAAACTAGATGATTTCTGATGGTATAGAGATGCTCACTGAAGTGTTATACATTAATAGTAAAACATTGGAAACTATATTTCCAAGGTAGAAGCGGGAGGGTACTTAAGTAACATGATAGGAGCTTGATGGAATATTTAAAAAATATTTTTTTCTTTTCCTCTTTTCCACACACTGATGGACTATTAAATTGTCATTACACCAGTAATTGTAACATTGAAAATACTTCATTATATAAAAGATTGAATTTGGAATTGCATGTATGCTTTGCTTAATTAACATCATGTAAAATACCCCTACTACGATGCAAATGGACAATGTCTGAAAGGGCCCAGAAGAAAATGAAAATGCTGTTGTATTTTTTGGACTGGTGGAATCATAAGGGTTTAAAGGACTTTTCTTTTCATTTTGGCTTTTGTTTTCTTACCTACGTCGTCACGTTCTCAGTAGAAACTGGCATCAAGAACATAGACCTTTCCTTTGTGTAAAGCTCTACGGTTCGTAAAGACTCACTTGACACGTGGCATGTTAAAATTAAATTTTGGATTTTTCAGTGTGAAGTAAGGCAATGAGCCGGTAACAGTTGCTCTTTGTAGAGCTCGAGGATTGCAAAGCATAATAACGGCGAGCCCACGAAAGGTTTAGCAAAAAAGAGCCTCTGCACAGGAAGCGGGGCGGGCGTGTAGTGGTGACGTCTCTACCGGACGGGAACTTACGTCACTAGCGCGCCGCCACCGTTTCCGGTTCTCGCGAGAGACGTTCTGGCGCGGGTGGCGGGCTCAGGACCGGTGCGGGTTCGTGGTGCGCTGAAGTTTCTCTCAAGTCGGCCTCCCTTCTCCGGGACCATGGCCACGGACTCCTGGGCCCTGGCGGTGGACGAGCAGGAAGCAGCTGTCAAGTCGGTAAGTGGCATCAGCTCCAGGCGGGGAGAACGTAGCAAGGGCCCAAGCAGTGGGAGCTCCCTGGGTTGAGCAGGCCTGTGGCCAGCACTATCCTGGAGTTTGCCGCGGCAGTCACTTACCCTTGATTTTCTTCTGGGGCCAAAGAGACCAATATCGAGCTTTATGATGTCCATCTGGGCTAAAGACTTTATCCTGTGGTTAATCCGGCGCAGGTGTGTATGATAGCGTTCCTCATTTGCACCTCTTTCTCCGCGACAGTTCTAAGGAAAGGCAAATTTAGATATTAATTTCTTTTTCCTTAAGTGACTGCTCTTTTCGTCTGTCTGTGCTACTTTATATTTAACATTTCTTAGATCGATGCTTAATGTGGTTGGCAGTTTGTAGCTTTTTGCAGATTTATCGGGTTCAGGTTCAGATTTAACGTTTCAATCTTTTGCAGATGTTGGAGGGAGGCATTGCAAATAGTTTCATTGGTGCTTAAGGCGACATTTAGCTTCGTATACTGGTTTTTTGATTAATGAAGATCCGCTTAACTGGAGTGTACTTGTATTGCAAATGGTGGCTTTCTGTTCTTATATCTAAGACCTAAAGTTTAAATTTGTTTAGTGGTAATGGACTGTTGGGTTTTAAGAATGTAGACTTTTTTTTTTTTTAGCGGTTTTTGGCCGGGGCTAGGTTTGATTGAACCCACCACCTCTGGCATATGAGGCCGGCGCCCTACTCCTTTGAGCCACAGGCGCTGCCCCATAGACTTTTTTTTTTTTTTGTATTTTTTTTAAAGTTTAAACACTTTAGCAACTTTTTAAAAAAATTAATTATTTTTTTTTTTTTTGGCCGGGGCTGGGTTTGAACCCGCCACCTCTAGCATATGGGACCGGTACCTTACTCCCTTGAGCCACAGGCACCACACGAAGTTTAATCAACGATAATGAATCAGTAATCACATAAAAATTCTGATTCATGCATGAGATTACATAAATACTTTTTTTTGTATTTTCAGTCTTCTATAACTTTTTTTTTTTTTTGTGAGACAAAGCCTCAAGCTGTCACCCTGGATAGAGTGCTGTGGCATCACAGCTCGCAGCAACCTCCAATTCCTGGGCTCAAGCGAGTCTCCTGCCTCCGCCTCCCAAGTAGCTGGGACTACAGGCGCCC
>CAUYRH010182084.1:0-11574 GCA_963574655.1 Perodicticus potto | reverse complement strand
TTAACCATAACAATTTTTTTTAAAAACAACTTCACACCCCAGTTATTTTATTATTTTTTTTTTTTTTTTTTATGTTTTTTTTTTTTTTTTTTTTTTTGAGACAGAGTCTCACTTCGTCACTCTCGGTAGAGGGCTGTGGCATCACAGCTCACAGCAACCTCGAACTCTTGGCCTTAAGCGATTCTCTTGCCTCAGCCTCCCAGGTACCCGACACAACGCCTGGCTATTTTTAGAAATGAGGTTTTGCTCTTGCTCAGGCTGGTCTCAAACCTGTGAGCTCAGGCAGTCCACCACCTCGTCCTCCCACAGTGCTAGGATTATAGGCGTGAGCCTTTTTTCTTTACTCAAATCAATGTAATTTAAGTGTGCTACAAAAGTTTAACTATAGGTTCAAGTGTGCCATGAGATTAAAAATGGTTGAAAAACACTGCTCTAGACACACCAGCCACCCATCCGGCCTTGGTGTCCCTGGGCAGTTACTGACTGTAAGTCTGTGGTCTGTCCTCTCTTCAGCCAGCTAGCCATTCCCAGGACTGCTGGGAAGGTATAGTGACAAGAGGAGGGGAGCTGACACTGGCACACCCCAACACTGCCCAGCACCCCAACAGTGTGCAGTGCCCTACCCACTCCCATGCCTACCCGCTGTGCTGGCCCCTGTTCTTTCCTACTCTTCAGGCCTTACTATCTATTCTCTTTCTCCAGAAACTCTCCAGCCCAGGTCAGGATGGGGTGCCCCCTCTGCGCACCATCTCCCCAGTACAGTGTGTAGTGAGTGCAGCATCTGTCCATGAGCAGGAAGGTTTGTCAGTCATGCTGCGCAACTGTGATGACCCCTCAGGGGGCTACACTGAGGCACCAGGGACAAGGAGCACCTATAGTGCCCAAAGGCCGGACATGCGGTAGGGGGTCAGAGACACAAGGCCCAGCACTGACCTGAGCCTGGGAAGGACAAAGGCAACAGCAGCAGATGCTACAGCCAGAGGCACAAAGGACAACTCTGGACATAGGCAACTCCTACCCACTTTATGTGAGAGGTGTGACCCTTAGCAGCAGCGTCCCCATCTTATCCTAGGTCAGCTCTGGCCAGACCAGTTACAGACGCAGGAAATGAGCAGGTGACCCACATTACAAAGAGGAAGACTGTCATTAATCCCAAATCTCAACCCAGACTGAGAACTGTCTGTCAGAGGAAGGGAGGGCCCCAGCTTCCCGGGCTAGAGCTTTGGCCTGGGCTGCCCGATGTGCTGGTCCCACAGACCCTTGAGGCGGTCGGCCTCCCTCCAGCCAGACAGCAGAGCCCCGTGGGTCGTAGAGTAAAACGACCGATGTGTGGCTTCCCCAGCAAACAGAATCTGCAGCTGCAAAGAAGAGGCACAATTAGGATAGAGATTAGCCTTAGACTCCAGAGTCTGAGCAGAGAAGCACATACTTACTTACTCACACACTGACTCGCACACACAAACCTACAAACAAGCAGGAACAAAGCCGCTGCACCCTGAGAGCTAGGCTTGTGAACACTGGCAGCGACCTCACTAGCCATTGAGCCCAGATGGGGAGGGCAGAGGGCCAGTAGTGGGAGCAGCCAGTCCATAAAGCCTGAACCCCAAGTACAAGAAGGAACATTTCCCAACCCAGGCAGACTGAAGAGATCACAGACACAGGAGCCCTGACACTTGTGAGTAGTGGGTAATACTGAGGAATTACTATCAACGTTTCAATGGGAAAATGCATTATAGTTATGTATTTTTTTTTTAAACAGTCTCACTATGTAGAGTGAGACTCAGTAGAGTGCCATGGTGTCACAACTCACGGCAACCTCCAACTCTTGGGCTTAAGCAATTCTCTTGCCTCAGCCTCCCAGGTAGCTGGGACTACAGGCACCCACCTGGCTATTTTTTGTTGTTGTTGTTGAGTTATATATTTTTTAAAGGGTGTCCTTATCTTTTAGAGATACACACCAAAATGCCTGCAGTGAAATGATATCACTCAGTGATGATGGGGACATAGGTGGAGCCTGGCTGGGACTCCTCTGGGGTCTGTGGTGGCACCCAAGGCTCTACCAACACTGTATACGTTTGTCATTTTACATAATAAAATGTTTTTTGTTTGGGGGGGTTTTTTTTGCAGTTTGGCCAGGGCCAGGTTTGAACCCGCCACCATCAGTATATGGGGCCAGCACCCTACTCACTAAGCCACAGGGGCCACCTTTTTTTTTTTTTTTTTTTTTTTTTTTAAGAGATAGAGTCTCCGCACTTTATCACCCTCGGTAGAGTGCCGTGGCATCACACAGCTCACAGCAACCTCCAACTCCTGGGCTTAGGCAATTCTCTAGCCTCCCGAGTAGCTGGGACTATAGGCGCCTGCCACAACGCCCGGCTAGTTTTTTTTTTTTTTTTTTTTTTTGTAGTTCAGCCGAGGCTGGGTTTGAAACCACCACCTTTGGTATATGGGGCCGGCACCCTACTCGCTGAGCCACAGGCGCCGCCCAGCACCAGCAATTTTCAAACCAAATCTTTCACATGTCTAACACATCATCTTTTTTTTTTTTTTTTGAGACAGAGCCTCATTATGTTGCCCTCAGTAGAGTGCCAGGGCCTCATAGATCACAGCAACCTCCAACTCTCGGACTTAAGTGATTCTCTTGCCTCAGCCTCCCAGGTAGCTGGGACTACAGGTACCTGTCACAACACCCAGCTATTTTTTTTTTATAGTTGTCATTGTTGATTGGAAGGTCTGGGCTGGGTTCAAACCCTCCATTCCCAGTATATGTGGCCTATAGGTGCTGAGCCAGGAATACAACTATATTAAGATGATCATCAGTGTTACTTATATAAAAAGTGCAAACAATTTTAAAATGTGTATCAGTATAGAATGCTTACATAAACAACAAAAAAGACACAATGAAATGTCACACCACCCGGCTTGGCGCCTGTAGCTCAAGCGGCTAGGGCGCCAGCCACATACACCAGACCTGGCAGGTTTGAATCCAGCCCAGGCCTGCCAAACAACGACAACTAAAACCAAAAAATAGCTGGGCATGGTGGTGGGCACCTGTAGTACCAGCTACTTGGGAGGCTGAGGCAAGAGAATTACTTAAGACCAACATTCGGAGGTTGCTGTGAGCTGTGACACCACAGCACTCTACTGAGGGCAACATAGTGAGACTCTGTCTCAAAAAAAAAAGGGCAGTGTCTGTGGCTCAGTAAGTAGGGCGCCAGCCCCATATACCAAGGGTGGCAGGTTCAAACCCGGCCTCAGCCGAACTGCAACAACAAAAAAAACAGCTGGGCATTGTGGGCAGGTGCCTATAGTCCAAGTTACTCGGGAGGCTGAGACAAGAGAATCGCCTAAGTCCAGGAACTGGAGGTTGCTATGAGCTGTGAAGCCAGGGCACTCTATCAAGGGCAACAAAGTGAGACTCTGCCTCTAAAAAAAAAAAAAGTCGCACCCCCCAAAGAATGCTACACAGGGGCATTATCCAGGAATCCTGATTAGCTAATGACCCTTCAATTTGAAGGACAATCCCACAAAAAAATAACTGTCTTGACCCCCCCCAATTCCAGTAGCACCTCCACTGACAAACACTGTTACTTAACTCAACCCTCACCATCTAGATATTTATTATAACTTCAAGAATCAGAGCTAGGCACAGTGGCTCATGCCTGTAATCCTAGCACTGTGTGAGGCCAAGGCAGGAGGATCCCTTGAGCTCAGGAGTTTGAGACCAGCCTGAGCAAGAACAAGAACTCTACTAAAAATAGAAAGATTAGTCCTCTTCTTTGTTCCAACAATAGAGGTCTGTTCCCTGTCAGTGGTGAATATATCTTGCTCTGTAAGCCTGTAATATATCTTTTTTTGTTGTTGCTGAGACAGAGTCTCACTCAGTCGCCCTGGGTTTCAGTGTCATTCATTGCTCATAGCAACCTCAAACTCTTGGGCTCAAGTGATTCTCTTGCCTTAGACTCCCAAGTAGCTGGGACTACAGGTGCCCACCACAATGTCTAGCTATTTTTTATAAATGAGGTCTCGCTCTGGTTCAGGTTGGTCTCGAACTCCTGAGCTCAAGTAATCTGTTCCCCTCAGCCTCCCAGAGTGCTGGGATTACAGGTGTGAGCCACTGCACCCGGCCTGTAAGCCTATTTGCTCTTACTCTGAAAACCTTTCTCTTCCTCAATAAACTTTCACACTTAAGAAAAAAATAAAAAGAAAAGAAAAAGAAGCTAGGCATTGTGGCAGTTGCCTGTAGTCCCAGCTGCTCAGAAGGCTGGGACAGAAGGATCCTTTGAACCCAGGAGTTTGAGGTTGCTATAAGCTACACTAACACCAGGCGACTCTATCCTGGTGCAACAGAGTGAGACTCTGTTTCAAGGAAAAAAAAAAAAAAATCAACTCTTATTGATAGACGTAATCCACCTCAGGTGTGGAGACTGCTATGCAATAATTTTGGTATTCTCCTCACATGCTCTTAAATGCTCTAGTGCTCTTTAACGGGAGACCAAGGAAGTTAAATCCCTTAACCCCAAGGTATTTCTCACAGGTGCCTCCTACATCATATTCTACAAGGTCAGGGAATAGATTAATGTCGATATGAAATGTAATCTGCTACCCACTCTAATCAGTGGCTAAGTGGGAAGAACTTACACCGTATTTATGTTATTACCATTCCTTAAAATGTCCAAGACAAACTAAACTATTAATAATGGTTTCCTCTGGTGAAGAAGACTAGGCAGGGACGAGTAGCAATGACAACATTTACTTTGTAATATTGTACATTAACATAACCGGGTTTTATAATATGCAGGTTATCAAAAAAAAAAAAATGCAACATACAGAACAAGCATTCAAACATAGCGATGATAGAGAACATACCTGATGGCATCTTTGCTGGAAGCTTTTATGATTTCTGTTGCAGAAGGAACACCTATTCGTTTAAACTTAATTCCCTACAAGAAAATGAACCATAGTTGAATAAACAATAACCATCAATTATTTCCATTGAGATTTGTAGTTCCCTGATTTTTCTATATTCACCAAATGTACTTATATATAACTTTTTGGAACAGTTTTATTTTTATTTATTTTATTTTTTGAGACAGTCTCATTATGTCGCCCTCAGTAGAGTGTTGTCGCATCACAGCTCACAGCAACTTCCAACTCTTGGGCTTAAGCGATTGCCTCAACCTCCAAGTAGCTGGGATTACAGGTGCCCGCCAAAATGCCTGGCTATTTTTTTGTTGTAATTGTTGTTTGGCAGGCCTGGGCTGGGTTTGAACCCACCATCTCCAGTGTATGTGGCTGGCGCCCTAGCTGCCGAGCCTCTCTAACGGTTTTAGATTTATCCAGTACAGAGTTTCTATACAGCATGAACCAAGTTTCTGTTACTGTTAATATCTTAAATTATTGCAGTACCCTTATTTCAACTAAGAAATCAACTTTGCTAAATTATTATTAACTAAACCTCAGACCTATGCCTGGTTATCATATGTCCTATTTTTCATGACCTTGACAGTTTTAAGGAGGGCTGTAAAATCTCCTTTGTCTGATACCTTCTTCGTGCTTTGACTAGTATTATGTGTTTTGCGGAATAACAGAGACAGACATGCCTCACCACCTCTATTCAGGTACATGCTTATCACTAATGATATGAATCATAAGCAGCTGGCTTGGGGTCTACGTGCTGATTTCTATGCTGTCAAGTCCTTACTCCCCAAGATATTCTAGTCTTTTTTTTTTGCAGTTTTTGACTAGGGCTGGCTTTGAACGCGCCACCTCCGGTATATGGGGCCGGCGCTCTACTCCTTTAAGCCACAGGTGCTGACCCCTAGTCTATTTTTTGAGACAGAGTCTCACTTTATCGCCTACAGTAGTGCTGTGGCGTCACAGCTCACAGTAGCCTCCAGCTTTTGGGCTTAGGTGATTCTCTTGCCTCAGCCTCCCGAGTAGCTGATACTACAGGCACCCATCACAAAGCCCGGCTGTATTTTTTTGCTGTTTGGCCGGGGCTGGGTTTGAACCCGCCACCCTTGGTATATGGGGCCTACACCCTACCCACTGAGCCACAGGCACTGCCTGATATTCTAGTCTTTGTAAGCGAGTCACCAAGTCCTCTTATGGAAAGGTGGTTGGTTAAACCCCACCCCTGGATGGGGAAGTATTTACATAAATTATTCAAATTCTTCTGTAAGGAAAATTTCTTCTTGCTATTATCCTTTTGCTATATGTCCATCTTTTGGTTTCAAGCAAAAATATTTCTGATATGTTCACATTATCATTGTCTGAAATTTGCCCTTCAAACATGAAAATGAAACCAGTATTTTCAAACGCAAAATTATTACAAAATTGGCTTTATTATCATAGAACAATATAAAACAACCAACACATACCTAAACAACTTTTCAGTCATGGTCACATGCCAGAAATAAAAATAATAAAAATTTAATGAAGAACTCAACATTTGCTGAATGAAAGTTAAGAAAATAGTTTTACCGCTTTTTGTTCCACTTGCACCAACTGATATTCTTCCTTGTGCTGATAAAAGCAGATGCAAACCCCTGTCCTTCCAGCTCTACCTGTCCGCCCAGAACGATGAATGTAGGATTCCACATCCTATTAAAGTAAAAACATGAGTGGCACTGAACAAAGACACCAATACCTGAGCAGCCTAAGCAGATCATCGAACACTAGCGAGGGTGGTTAATATACCTGGAGGTGGTGCCTTAGCACTTCAATTCAAATTAAAGACTTGCAGCGATTAATTTAACTATTCCAAATGTTGATTTACTTGAACTTATATGAAACTTTCAATAAAATATACGGTTTCCTCTTGAGTTCACATTACAGAGTACTTGACTTAGCATATAGGAATTGCATACATAATTGTACTTTTATCTAAATCTCAATCTCTGTCTCCATCCTTTTCTTTTGTTTTAAATTGTAGGATATTCGGGGGTACATATAAATGTGTTTACATGTTTTTTGTACAGACAGAGTCAAGGTTTTAAGTGTGCCCTTCACCCAGATGGGATGCACTGCACCTAACAGGTGTGAATTTACCCATTTCCTCCTTTCTCCTCCCCCAACTTATTGGAATTTTTTTTTGTAGAGACAGAGTCTCACTTTATCACCCTCGGTGGAGTGCCGTGGCGTCACACAGCTCACAGCACCCTCCAACTCCTGGGCTTAGGCGATTCTGTTGCCTCGGCCTCCCGAGTAGCTGGGACCCCAGGCGCCCACCACAACGCCTGGCTATTTCTCTATTTTTGCAGTTTGGCTGAGGCCAGGTTTGAACCTGCCACCTTCAGTATATGGGGCCGAAGCCCTACTCAATGAGCCACAGGCACTGCCCAACTTACTGGAATTTTTAAAACTTTTACAGTGGTCCCTATCCCATAGGCAAATCTGCAAAAAGCATTATGCATATAGTGCATGTCCACTACAGGCATAAATGTAATTCCAATTTTCAAGTATCTAGTAGACAAACTAAAAAAAAAATTTTTTTTTCCGGACAACGCCTCAAACTGTTGCCCTAGGGAGAGTGCTGTGGCATCATAGCTCATAGCAACCTCCAACTCCTGGGCTCAAGCGATTCTCCTGCCTCCACCTCCCAAGTAGTTGGGACTACAGGCCCCTGCCAAAACACCAGGCTATTTTTGGGTTCCGGCCATCATTGTTGTTTGGAGGGACCAGGCTGGATTCAAACCTGCCAGCTCAGGTGTATGTGGCTGGCACCTTAGCCACTTGAGCCACAGGCGCTGAGCCGCTAGAAAATGTTTTTTTTTTTTTGTATATACTCTTGCCTCATTTTATTGCCCTTGGTAGAGTGCCATGGCGTCACACAGCTCACAGCAACCTCCAACTCCAGGGCTTAGGCGATTCTCTTGCCTCAGCCTCCCGAGTAGCTGGGACCACAGGCACCCGCCACAACGCCTGGCTATTTTTTTGTTGCAGTTCAGCCGGGGCTGGGTTTGAACCTGCCACCCTTGGTATACGGGCTGGTGCCTTACTGACTGAGCCACAGGCGCCGCCCTAGAAAAATTTTTTAAAAAGTTAAATTAATCTTGGGGCAGCACCTGTGGCTCAAAGGAGTAGTAGGGTGCTGGTCCCATATGCCGGAGGTGGCGGGTTCAAACCCAGCCCTGGCCAAAAACTGCAAAAAAAAAAAAAAAAAAAAGTTGAATTAATCTTGGCTTGGCACCTGTGGCTCAAGTGGCTAAGGCGTCAGCCACGTATACCTGAGCTGGCGGATTCGAATCCAGCCCAGGCCCACTGAACAACAATGACAGCTGCAACCAAAAAATGGCCAGGCTTTGTGGCAGGCGCCTGTAGTCCCAGCTACTTGGGTGGCGGAGGCAAGAGACTTGCTTGAGCCCAGGAATTGGAGGTTGCTGTGAGCTGTGATGCCACAGCACTCTATCCAGGTTGACAGCTTGAGGCTCTGTCTCAAAAAAAAATTAAATTAATCTCAATATAAGTATTTTATTTAACTCAATATATCCAAGTCTTATTATTATTTCAATGTACTGCCTTTATATAAAACAAGTCACTGAGATATTTACATAAGTCTTTAAAGTCCAGAGTGCATAATGAAAAAGTATAGTATATATTTTATACTTATAATGCATATATCAATTCAGACTATCTGCATTTTAAGTACTCGACAACTCCATGTGACCAGTGGCTACAACTGGGCAGCACAAGTCTATAGGCTCATGAAACAATGTCCATGCCACATACTATGGGACTTCCTTTTTAAGAGTTGGTGGTATTAGCAAGGGCGGTGGCTCACACCTGAAATTCAGGCCAAAGACAGAAAGATCAATTAAGGTTGGGAGTTCAAGACCAGCATGGGACATAGCAAGACCCCAGTGCTACAAAAATAAAAAATAAAAATTAGCTAGGTGTGGTGGCTTGAGACGCTAAGGCAGTAGAATCACTAGAACCCAGAAGTTTGAGGTTATAGTGAACTATGATCATGCTACTGCACTCTCTAGCCTAGGAAACAGTGAGACCCCCACGGCAAAAGAAAAAAGAAAAAGAAAAAACTGGTAAATTCATAGTCAGGTATTTTTTCCTGTTGTTGTAAGCAATGTTTAATTTTGAGGGATTCGCCAGTTTGAAGGAAGGTTATAAGGCCTTCATGTTGGAAGTGATTGGAATAGGCTCCTCTAAAACAACACTTATTTATGTGAAGGACTATATCATCTTAAGTATGCTTCAGGGCCCCCCCACCACAAGTTCCCATAACCCATGAACCTAAGCATCTCTAACCACAAAAGTGGTCCCCCACTCTACTGAAGCTATCTTTCAAAAGAACTTGTTAATTACAGGTTACTCTTTTGTCCAACTAGGTCATGCAGTTATCTATCTTACCCCTGACCCCCCTAAATCCTTATACCCATCTTCAAGGTTTGTCACTAGTTCCCATAACCATCTTTTTAACCTCTGGCCACCAAATGCACTTCTACTTAACTGTCAGTGCTGAGAATTTTTTTTTTTTTTTGAGACAGAGTCTTACTTTGTCGACCTTGGTAGGCTGCTGTGGCCTCACAGCAACTTCAATCTTGGGCTCACGCAATTCTCCTGCCTCAGTCTCTCCAGTAGCTGGGACTACAGGGACCCACCGCAAAGCCTGGCTATTTTTACAGACGGGGGTCTCGCTCTGGCTCAGGCTGGTCTTGAACTTATGAGCTCAGGTAATCCACCCAACTCAGCCTCCCAGAGTGCTAGGATTACAGAGTGCCACTGCGCCCCGCCAAGAATTATAATTTTTATCATTATAATTACGTGGATTTTTAAAATCACCTTAGTATCCTAGCATTTTAAAGGTAGCTATTACTGCAAATAAATAATACCATCTTCAATTTGTTTTCTTATCAAAAAACCAGAACAAAATAAAATCTAAGCATAAAACACATACCTTTGGTGGACAGCTTTGCACAACCAAATCAACCTCAGGGATGTCTAACCCACGTGCAGCAACATTGGTTGCCACCAAAACACCAAAAGCTCCGTTTCTAAAACCTTTCAGGGTAATCTCCCTTTGCTTCTGTGGGATGTCTCCATGTAATGACTGCGCATCCTGCCAAATAAACAAACTAACCTAAGACACCAGAACCAATAACAAAAGTGCTTTTCTGGTCATCAATTAGGCATGTAAAAGATACTCATATTTTGGTGATATTCTTGACAAAAATATCACAAAATGGAAAATATGCACCTTCAATAGATAAACCTCAAAATTATTTCTAAGTCCTTAGTCATTAAATCCAATTGTAGCCAATTATACCCACTGAAGTTGAAAATATCATACGAATGATCAAACTTATACTTTGTCAATACAACCTTAGGTTTGAGCTACCATTTCCACATCTGTAAGATGAGACATCATGACAGATTGAGATCTAAATGTATATACTGACCATTAATCAAATGAAACTTCCTCTCATTTGTAACCGAAAATAATTATGTCCAAGGTAAAGATTTGTTGATACTGCCAGCTTTGCAGGCATGAGAGGAAAGACCAACCTGCTTTATAGCTGCATTTTGTGACAGCTCCTGGGCTTCTTTCTTGGTTTCACAGAAGATGATAGTGCGTCCTTGATGACCACTATAGACTCGGATCACATCCCCAATCACTGCTGCCCTCTGAGTCCAGTGGCACTTGATAGCCAGATGCTTATGAGAGAGAAAGGAAAAACATCTATTTAGTAAAAAATCTTGATGGAACCTGAAGTCATCTGCTCAACACTAACAGTCTAATGTCTTAATATTGGAAATAATTGCTCTAGCCTGGCAAGAGCTATATGCTGTCACCATTGCATTCTCAGCACTGCAGAGAATAAAAACAAAACAAAAACTAAATAAACCATTAAAGCAGAGCGCCATATGGTCTGTTCCCAAGTGCCTCTTCCCTTCACCCAGAAAGCATCTGGTTTCTTTATTTATTTTCTGACTTAACCAGGAAAATGTAGGAGAGAAATGTAATCCCCCAGATTCTATAGGAAACTGACAAGTTTCTGCATGTTTTGTCCTTTCATCCAATTAAAAATGCAATCTGTAGTCAGTAACTATACAGGTCTGTTCTTCAGATGAAATGAAGCTATCTATGTATCAGACCTAAAGATGGAAACAGCTTTAACACAAAGCACATTTCTCTGCTGCCAGCTAGTGTTTAAATTCTAAGTGTAATTTCTTTCTGTTTAAATATTTCACACATATTTAGGTTCCAAATGCTTATAAAATAAAATCAGTCTACCAGATGATGAAATTTAGGAAACACAGATATCACACACAACTCAAATAGAAATGTATCTTTACTTGGCTTTTCACACGGATCAGGTAAAAAGGGTGAATTTGATAGTCTTAGTACTGTCACATAAAGATATACAATTTTATGTTAAATCCAGCAACTAAATATACTATTTACCTCCACGGTTATTGCTGTTTTCTGTGTCTTTTTACCGATTAGGTCCACTTGTTCATATGTAGGTTTCATGTATTTCTTAGCAACATTAAACACCCAGTGAGGGCAAGTTGCAGAAAAAAGCAACGTTTGGGGATTGTCTTCAGAATCTT
>CAUYRH010182081.1:0-15743 GCA_963574655.1 Perodicticus potto | reverse complement strand
ATTAATAAATTGTGGTACATGTATACCATGGAATATTATGCAGCCTTAAAGAAAGATGGAGACTTTACCTCTTTCATGTTTACATGGATGGAGCTGGAACATATTCTTCTCAGCAAAGTGTCTCAAGAATGGAAGAAAAAGTATCCAATGAACCCAGCCCTACTATGAAACTAATTTATAGCTTTCATATGAAGGCTATAACCCAATTATAGCCCAAGAATACAGGGAAAGGGGAAAGGCAGGGCAGGGGAGAGGGCAGGATGGGTAGAGGGAGGGTAAATGGTGGGACTACACCTACGGTGCATCTTAGAAGGGTCCAGGTGAAACTTACTAAATGTAGAATATAAATGTCTTAATACAATAACTAAGAAACTGCTATGAAGGCTATGTTAACCAGTTTGATGAAAATAGTTGAAATTGTATATAAAATCAGCACATTGTACCCCATGATTGCATTAACGTACACAGCTATGATTTCATTATAATAACAAAAAAGAATCTGAGACAAAGAAAATGAAGAGTATGCCAGGATGTGGACACGGTGTATCTGTAGTTTAAGTATTGTTGTCTCTGGTAGTGCAACACCTGGGTAAGGGAAAACGTGACTGTCTTTCATTATAGTCATATGCTACATGACGTTTTAGTCAACACAGGACTGCATATATGCAGGTCACACATGTGCAGTATGCTTTTACTGTTTCTATTTTATGTTTCGATGTACAAATCTGTACCATTGTGTTACAGTTGTACAGTATTTGGTGACGTACTCCAGAGGTAGCTAGCCCAGGCGCAGGAGGCTGTGCCACACACCCCAGTGTGTAGGCTCGCCCTTGTCGGGCTGTGTCACTCCACACGTGTGATGTTCACACAGTGACAGAATCACCTAATGACATACTTCTCAGACATGTTCCCACTGTTATGTGGTGCATGACTGTATTTGAATATCTATCGGGTGGAAGAAGAATTAAAGAGTAGTAAGAATTATAGGAAGAGCTCTACCCGGGTCAGGGACTTATAGGAAAAAAGATTTTGCTTCATCAGGAGCAATAACTTTCTGACCGTGGGAGTTGTCCACGAGGGAGGTGCCATGGGGTGGGGTGCGGGACTATTTTTCTTACTGTGTTTGTGCAGATGTCTGAGATTGCTCATTTGGGTTTCTTGTGAAGGTATCAGGACTGGGAAGAGGGTTGAGTCTAGGATCTTCAGAAGAAAAGGATGCTAGTATTTCGGGGCCTTTTGGACATTTTAATTCCTTAACCTCTTTTCCCATCTATTAAGTAAACATGTTAATCTGAGGAATTTAAGTTTCAACTCCTTTAAAAATGTGGTCGATGCTCAATAGTTATATATTTATATGTGTAAATTGGTCTACTTGCTAAAATTTATTGGTAATTCTGAAATCAATCACAGCGTGGTGCTGAAAGGCTGCCTAATGTCCCTAAGTGCTTTGCAGACTGCATTAGTTGGGATAGTAACACACAGCAACACTATGTCAGAGGCTCCCTGGAACAAAATTGTGTGTCTTATGCTTGAAGTTCCACAGAAGGTTCTGGGAACTGTGCTCCATAGAGGCACTCAAGAGCTTGCGCCATCTGCAGTACAGCCCTTAGTCACTGGCACAAGGTTGGGAACACTGGGGAGTCCTCAAGAGCAGTGGGAGGCCCTAGTGCAGAAGGGACATAGGCCACTTCTACTCACACCCCGTTAAATGGAACGGGGGTTGGGGGGGAGAATACTTCCATGTGGTCAGAGCAGTGGAGAACCAAATAAGGTGAGCTCAGCATTTTCTACATGGGTACAAAGTAGCCTTTGCCCTCCAAGTGGTCAAGGTTAAATGATGTGCACAAACAAAGCAAACCAAACCAAAAAGACGGCTGTGACGTGGTGTGATCACTACTGAGATAATTTCTTTTTTGAAATTTCAGATTAATATTTTGGTACAAACGATTAGGTTATAATATTTGTGTTTGTGAGGTAAAGTACCTGCTGTAATTGTGTCCTGCCCCCAAGACGCGTGTCATATACCCCTATGTTGTGCCCGTTAAGTGGGAGCACACCCATTCCCTCCCTCCTCTCCTCTCACCCCTCCCTTGGCTGCCCTCCCCTCAACTTGAATTAAATTGAATTTTTCTCTTGTGGGGATGTGTATTAGTTCATCTACTGGCTTCATATTAGTATTGAGTACATGGGATACTTGCTTTTCTATTCTTGTGATACTTTACTAACAAGTGTGTTTCAACTCTATTCAGGTTAATACAAAAGATGTAAAGTCTCCATCTTTTTAATGCTTGAATAGTATTCCATGGTATACATGCACCACAGCTTGTTAATCCATTTCTGGGTTGATGGGATTTAGGTTATTTCCACATCTTGGCGACTGTAAATTGAGCTGTGTTAAACAAGCTAGGGCAAATGTCCTTATGATAAAATGATGTTTTTTCTTCTGGGCAGATACCTAGTAATAAGATTGAGGGGTCAAATGAAGGTCTGTTTTGAGTTCTTTGAAGATTCTCCATACTTCTTTCCAAAGAGGCTGTGTTAGTTTGTGGTCCCATCAACAGTGTAAAAATGTTTCCTTCTCTCCACTAAGAGATTTCTTTTTTTTTTTTTGCAGTTTTGGCCAGGGTAAGGTTTGAACCTGCCACCCTTGGTATATGGGGCTGGCACCCTACCCACTGGAGCCACAGGCACCGCCCAATAATTTCTTAAAACTCCATTCTTCCAGTGGCTCAGTCCAAAAACCTTGGCATCATCCTGACTCTTCTTTCTCATACATACCCCACTTGTGATTTGTCTGCAAATCCTGTTGGCTCGATCTTCAACTGGCTCTGTTATGAATATACCCGGTGTCACATCTCACCGTCTTTACTGCTCCAGTCCACACCCTATGACCCAAACTCCATCGTCTCCTTCCTGCTTTCTCTCCTTTTGCCCTTGGCCGCAGCCACCAGAATGAGACTATTAAAACACAAATCAGATTATGTTTTGTCCTCAAACCCTCCTGTGGATCCCTGCGAATTTCAGAGTAAAATGAGAACTTTTGAATGGCCTTCACATGTCTTCCTGACAGATTCCTCACTGTCTTCCTCACCTCCAATCACTCCACTCCAGACACAGCAGTGGTCTTGCTTTTGCTTGCTTTCACTTCACTTTCGCGTCTTACTTCCACACCGGAGATTCTTCTGCCCAAAGCTTTTGTACTGGCTCTTTTCTTCGTGGGAATGTTTCTTTCCCTTACTGCTTTGGACTCTTTGCTTAAATGTCACTTTCTCAATGAGATCATATTTCACATGGCAACCCTTGTCCTCTTGATCGCCCTTACATGGGTCTACTTTTTCCTTTTTTCATAGTACTAATCTCTTTCTAAGGTACCATGAAGCTTACTTGAAGTTGACCCTTGGACAATAGAGGTTTGAACTGTGTGGGTCCACCTACAGGTGGATTTTATTCTGTCTCTGCCACTCCTGAGACAGCAAGACCCCTTCCTCTCCGTCCTCCACCTCCGTGTGAAGATGACAGAGTTGAAGACCTTTATGATGATCCACATCCACTGAATGACTAGGAAATCTATTTTCTCTTCCCTATGATTCCCTTAATAACATTTTCTTTTCTCCTGCTTACTTTATTATAAGAATACAGTATAGAATACATATAAAATATACAAAATATGGGTTAATATCTGTTACGTTGTTGGTAAGGCTTTGGTCAACAGTAAACTATTGGTCATTAAGCTTTTGGGAATCAAAAGTTGTGTGTGGATTTTTAACTGTGGTGGGGGAGGTCAGTGTTCCTACCCTCATGTTAGTGAAGGATCAATTGTATAAGTTTTTTGTCTAGAATTTGAGTATAGAGGGCTCAGAATTTTGTGATGTATCCTCAGCACCTCAAAGAGTGCCAGGCACCTAAGAGTAACTTAGTAGATACTTGTTGAATGGATCTATGAGTAGAAGCAAGTACAGGTCACAATGGGATAGAAGAAGGATGTTTAACACGGTCTTGGGGAGATAACACCTGAGCTAGGTGTCGAAGGAAACATAGGTGTGAACCAGGCAAAGAATGGAAGGGGAGCCCAAATTCATTCCCTCACAGGCTAAGAATCCATCTTCAGGATATTGCGGGCTCTCCAGTAGAGAAAAACAATGGTGGCCGGTGAGCATATTGGTAATGCACAGATAAGTCATTTAGTCGGTGTGCAAGTTAAATAACACTGTGCCTTTTCCTATAATGGAAAATGTCTAAACCTTAGGACTCTCTGGGGTGTCTGGAGAGGGCCTTCCTGTCATTTTTACCCAGCTTCAAGGTTACCCCGCTGAGCCCAAGTCCATGCCCTTCTTCTCTTGTGTCTCTCCTGATTTTGGTGTGTTTTTACCTTTATACTTTCAATGTGCTTTTTAGAACAGAGACCATTTGGTCAGGAAATTTATATTCCTTCTCCTTATGTGTTTCTTCATGCAGATAAGGGCACAGTGTAATGTTTTTGTTGAAAATAACATTCTAATTTTTTTCTGTGGCTTTTATGCTCAAATTATACTTCTTTATATAACCTTTCTTTGGGGGGGAGAAATGAACGCATCTAGCATTAGAAAAATGTACATTTAAAGGAGAATAAATAAGTTCAGCTTTGAAAGTTTATAAATGTTCTGAGTTTTTACAAAATAATTTTTCTTGAATGCTATTCTAACTTGTTTTTCACTTCCCTTCCCCCCCCTTCAAACTGACATAGGTAACTTCCTTAAGGTTAAAGCTTCAGAAACTTCAAGGAGCAGCAGTTGAAGATGACGATTACGACCAAGGTGAGCTTTAATTTGTTTCTTTTCCCCACAAAGTCCCACTTCTCTTTCTCTCCTTACTCCTCTCTACCTTCTGCACCCCAAGGCACTGTGCAAGCTGCTCCTTGGATCGTGTCCACTGGGGGCCCCGCTGACTGCCTTGCAGCACGATTGTTTTGTGTATTTCAAACACTTTCTGAGCATTACTCCTTTGGGTTTTAAGTATAACTTTATTGCTTTTCCAGAAACACTTTGAGTTCTTGTATAATAAAAATTATGCTAACTTATCATTTGCCTAGGTATGGTATGGTGCTTATAATGCATTCACCAAAACATATTTGTTGAACACCTATTATGTTCTGGATAGTGTGGGAGGCAGTGGGAACTCCCTTGTGATGCTGTAAACCTTCTGACTTCATACTGCCCAGGACCAGAGGTAGGAAATGAGGTAATTCAGGAGATATCAGGCTGTGCCAGAGGGGGCGGTTGCATGCATCAAATTTTCACACCCATGGCCTAAAATACTAAAGGTAGAAAGGAGAAGTTAAACATCAGAAGATAGAAGAGTTGGCAAGAAGTCAGGAACAAACAACTAAAATGAGGCACTGAAATAGGTGTTGGTCCGGAAGCAAATGGGGGCTGATGCGGGGGGCGACTAGGAGCAGGACACAGGGAGCGGAAGGAAGGCTTTCAGGTGTGATTAGCCTGGGAGAAATCTTAAGGACATTACAGGCTGTCTGTACAAAATCTCATACCCATTTCCACTGGGTGTGGGAAGGAGAGAAGGCTTCAAACGATGTCTAGGTTTCCCCAGACATCCGTCAACCTGATAGGGACTCCTGGGGATGGATGAGTTTAGTACCTCCAGGGTTGGTCTGGAAGTGGAATGTGGATTTAAAGATTCTTCTGGAAGCTGGTTAGCCTTAAAGCAGACCATCAGGCACTTATACAGGGATCCACATGCACTGTCATTCTAAACTTTCCAAACCTGTCAACCTGGGTCAATGTGTGGAGAGGTAAGTGTTCTTGTGCAACGTGCACGCACCCGGCCTGTTGGGGTAGGCACTTCACACCTGTGTGAGGGAGTTAATAAATGACTTGCAACCTGGGTGCACAGAGGCCGTAAACAGCAAGTAGGGTGGGCAAGGAAAAGGACTCTTGCCATTTCAAGGGACCTCAATCTCTGGCTCATCTGCAGAGCCCAGGGTGGGCTTGAGGGTACATGAAGGGGAAGGTGTCTGTGGAGAAGTTGGCATGTGTGAAGAGTGTCTGTTAAGCATGCATTCTGTACAACAGTGCATCTCATTCTTCATTGTATACATGAATCACCTGGTTAGGCAGCTGGCTAAAATGCAGATTTCAAGTTGGTCTGGGGTGGGCCCAGAGAATTTATCTCTAATTAGCTCGCAAATGCTGCACATGCTACTGGCTTGTGAGCTACGCTCTGAGTAACAATGGCATAGAAGGAGTCAAAACAATGCTATTTAAAAAGACACACCAAATGCTGTCCTCAAGAATCACATCTCAGGGTGCATACAGTCCAGGTGGGGAGAAGGCACAGTACACAGTAAGGACAAAAAGCTATACATAATATGTCCCCTAAGACTAAGAGTTACAAAGGAACTTTCGAAAGGGGAGAAATCACTTCTGCTAGAGGTTGGGGTGCATGAAGGTTGGGCACTATGGAGGAGGTGACAGTTTAGCTGCGTCTGGGAAATGAGCATGACGCAGCTGGCAGGGTGTTCAAGAGAAGAAAAGAGGTAGGAAAGGTTCCATTGCCATTAGCCACCGACCAAAAGTCTGGTTGGCTTGAAATGAGACTGGAAGCTGGCTGTTGTCTGAGGGGCCCAGGGCTTAGGCTAGCACACAGTGGGTGATCAGCAAATTCTCGTAAGTTGATTGCCAAGACATTAGGAAAGTTTGGGTGACTTTGAGATAGACGATTTGTTGCAATGCGATTTGTTGAAATAGGATTTGAATACAGTTTCCTTCCGAATCTAGTTTATCTAGGGTTACTAATAATCTTTTTTAGAATTTCTGAGGTATTTTTTAATGCTCTATGCTTAAATTTGCTTCTTTTGCACTCTGAGGAGCAGCGGTACAGCCTGGCACTGTCTCCAGGGAAAGGGTCTGCTGGAATCCAAGAGGTCAGCCAGGAGAAACTAGAGGGTGGCCTTATCTCCCTTTGTTGTCGTTGCTTTTTTCTCCTCTTTCTTTCTTTTTTTTTTCTAGTTTAACTGATAAAAATGACTTCATGTTCCAGAGAAAAGAGCAATTGGCACACAAGTTCCATGTTTCATCTCATCAAAGTGCTGGCAAATTTACCCACTGATGCCTTGTGGGGAAACCTTCCCAGGGCTCTAATTGCATGTCTCCCTTGCTAGTGAAGTAAAGTTATTATTTCCTTATATTCTTGTGTAAGGCTGGGAGGGCTTGGAAGAAAAAGAATAATGCTTTTTGGTTTTGTTTAGGGTCTTTCTCCAAGAAGCTCTATCAGTTTCATCTCATTAATGCATGTCTCATGCCCGTGGTCAGCTGAGGGGCAAGTCTGAGACCTCGGCATCCTACAGAGGAGGATCTGTGGCCCAGACACGGGGGCTGAGAAGTCAGGCTGTGTGGACAATGATTTTCCATGTGGCTTCTGTTCTAGCTGTTCCTACAGGGGTTTATGCCCCCTCATGTCCTCCTGACTGCCCATGTTCCAAGTCCAATAAGGACCATGCATACTATTTTGCTTCCAAAGTGTGAAAAGGGAAATTGTGAAGAGGAAGGAGCCAAACTCCAGGAATTCAGCATTTCAGTGATTCATATCAATGTGATGAATAGCGCAGCCAGCTTTGACCTACTTGTTGAGAATGCTCTTCTTGGAGTGGAAATGTATCCAGCTTGGAATTACTTTCTCTATCCTTTGTCTCAACTCATGTCCATTATGATAAAATTCTAGTACATGTGCAATAAACATTTGAGGCATTGAAAGAGAAATGATCACAGCAGAGGTTAACTATAAAAATACTCCAGGGTGAGACCAGCTCTCATCTAAATTACCATAATCTCCATTTTTCTGAATTCCATCTTAAACAAGGCAGTTACTCTTTTGGGGATGGGAACAAATTACCCAATCTGCTGCCTTTTTCTTTTACGGGGAACCTTCCCTATAGCTCTCTCTGGGGAGCATCGGAGTGGCTTCCTGGAGCCCAGCGGTAGGAATCAGGATCCCTGCCACGGAACTGTAGATGTGACTGAGCACAGCAAAACTGCACAGGTTACTTTTCATTGTGTTCCACTCCAGGCCAGAAAGAAGAAAACAAGATTGACTAGAATCTGGCCATTTTTATATACAGACTGCCAGAGTCAATGGGAGGCCGATGCCATTTGGGGCCCATGGAACAGAAATGCTCCTTGTGGCGGCCTGCACTTGTTCTGCTTTCAGGCTCAAAAGGTAGACTGTGTTTGGAGTCTGCTCAGAGAAAGAGAGAGGGCCAGCAACACCGCCACTTTAAAATGTGTACAGAGAAAGGAGCACATGTGAACACAGGTGAAACTTCTCCCACGGCTCCCTTGAACAGGCCGGTGTCTCCTTCCCTGAACCCAAGGGCTTTGGGAAGTTCTAATTCTTCTCTGTTCTTTATAGAGCTCTTCCTCCCTTTACTGTGGGAGCTACTTACTGCATCACCTTGTCTTGAGATGATAACAAAATCTGTTGGTTTAAAAACAAAATCAGCAGCCCATATCTCAAGGAGGGATGTGAGACTCACAGCACCATTAGCACTCATAAAAATTGCCAACACTTATATGGGCAAACACAGGTGTGTGATGCTTAAAGTCACCATTGGCTATGATCTCTGCCCTTAACTTACAGAATTGTAAGCTCTTTTATAAATGGCACAAGAACCAAGAGATAACTCAACCAAGTAAAGGAAATGGCATTTCATATATGTCATCTTCCTAATATGTTTGTTTTATTGTATAGTTCATGCAGTGGGTATGACTATAATTCTGAATGTTGAAATCCCAAAAGGTTAAAATCCCTAAGGATTAAAATTTCTAAAGTTTAAATCCCTAAAATCCTGAAAACTGAATTCTAAGGTAGGGCTTAGTGCATTTTTGGTTGTACTTAGGATGCTTGCATCATGTTAAGTAGGACTACTACCTTGTAACTGTCTTTACGTGGAAATTAAGCATGGTTTAAGGAGATGCATATGGGTGCCAGGCTGACAAGGGGTGGACTTGTGCATTTAATTTTGGATGGTAACTTGCCTGGGTTGAAGGATACCTTGAAACCTGGTAAAGCATTATTTTGGGTGTGTCTGTGCGGGAGCTTCCAGAGATTATTGTAAGTCTGAGTGGACTGGCTGGGGCAGATCTGCCCTCAGTGTTAGCAATCACCTTCAATCGCTGGGGCCCACAGAGAACACACGCAGAAGGGACATGGGTCTCTCTCTGAGAACTGGGACAGACTTCTGCTTCCATGGACATCAGATATTTGACTCCGTAGACAATGCTTCATCACAGTGTTGAACGTGAGCGTACATATAGAAGCATGGAAACTTTCTCAATAAAGGAAGACAGAGGTCTTTTTGTACATTAGCATTTCTGAAAGATAAAATTTGTCAAGATCTCTTCTCTTTGGGTGACTGCATGTGACTCCTCTTCTTGTTCTGCCCTACACCAGGCACTTTCCCATGTCATCTGATGAAGTACCCTGGTCACTGTGGGGAATTGCTGCTACCCCTGCTTTTCCATTGACCACTGAAGCTGTTTAGAGGGAAGACTAGCTGTGCACTTTGGCTGCCCTGTGGTGCCTCCTGTCTCTACTGGCTCTTCCCAGTGTAAAAGAGTGAGCTTTGTAGACCTTTGAGGACGAAACTTAGGAAGTTTCTGAATTTTGGAAACTCTTATTTACATGACAATTTGGAAAGGAGCAGATGAGCTCTGCATCAGGATGCACTAGGAAAGCTTTCCATAATTTTATCTGAAAAATTAGTCTATTAGGAAATTAACACTTGTGTTATTTTAACTTCTAGCATTATTCTTAGAAGAGTATATAAGCTTATATATCTGCCTCTTCTCTTTTAAAGCAAATACTTAAAAATTGAGAGATGAACTACATTAAGACAAACATATCATGGAAAAAAAATACATACAAGATTTCATTTGTTTAGCTTGATTGTCTTGTCTTACTTTCTTTCCCTGTTTATAGGAGAATTTACAATTTCACAACTTAGGGCAGAGATCTTAGCCAATGGCAACTTTGAGCATCACCCATTTGCGTTTGCAGGTTACGTCTTGGCATTTTTCATGGGTACTAAGGACACAATGAGTCAGATGACACCTACTTGAGATTCATTCAAGCTCTGTACATAGACCCAAAAGTTTATTCACATACAGTATATTGAGAAGAAAATATACTTCTCCTTCTTCTCCTTGATTTCTTAGAACTCCTGCAGCTCTGGAGGTAGAAGCTCAGTGTCATGGACATCTTGATGGCTGTATCACAGTAGCTCCCCTCTGAGAATGTGGCTACACTGCTTTGCATTCTCTGTGAGGAACCCCAATTGCCCTGTAAGGATTGCTTGGAGTGTTGACAGGGCACATTATGCATGATAAAACCTAACAGCTCCAAGGTTAGATGTGCTGCTGAATACAAAACGTCCCCCCCCCCCCGAATTATTTTTCCTCTTCCTCCTCTCCCTAACTAGGTGCTTAACTGGAACTTGGTCACACTTTCCTGTAAGCCAAGCTGCAGAGGCTGTTGTGCTGAGTGGAAACAACCTCTTTCTTTCATTTTATGCATCTGCCTATGAGAGTCTGCACATGACATGGGCTTTCCATGCTGTGGAGTCTGATGGATGGAGCAGTGTTGAGCAGGAATTCCTTCTTGGATTTGGACAACTGATTTTGAAGCTGCTCTTATGGATTTTCTGTGTTCCTGCCACCCCTCTGGAGCAGCTGAGAGGCTGGCTGGGACTCCAGGTAGACAAACCTACCTGAGGGAATGTTCCATCTGGACCCCAAGAACATAGCTGCTCTGTAGAAGGTACTCAGGATGAGGCAGTTTCTTAGCTTGTCTGGGGTGAGCTCTCTGGTATAACCACTCTTTCTATGAGGGCACTTAGGACTTTAGAAATGTCAGCAATTTCAATTTACTTCTGGAAAATTTTTGAAAATCTGTCTCCTCTTTGTACAGATTGAGAAAAATAGGTAATATTAATTGGAGGAACATGCCTATGATTAGAGTCAAACACCTAATCAGACTGAACTTTTCTACTACAGTCATTTTGGGTCTAATCTATGTCTGTATTTGGCACAAATGGTTGATTTTTCCTCAGCCAGAGGGGTGTCTTAGTCTGCTCCTCTGTCATAATGAAGTACTACCAGATTGAGTGGCTTAAACAAGCAAAATCTATTTTCTCACAGTTCTAGAGGCTGGAAGTCTGAGATCAAGGTGTCAGGAGAGTTGGTCTTTCTCCTTGGCTTATAGATGACTGTCTTCTCCCTGTGTCCTGATGTGGTCTCTGCATTCATCGGTGTCATATTGGACTGGGATGCATCCTCATGACTTCATTAATTACTTCCTTCAAGACCCTGTCTCCAAATACAGTTACATTTTAAGGTCTTGGGGTTTGGACTTCAACTTAGGAATTTATGGGGAGGGGACAAAATTCAGCCCATAATAAGGGGCCTAAAGGGCTCAGAGCAGAGCTAAATACAAAACACATTCGTGCATTTCTATAAAATTTGAATAATTTGGTTTGACCACTCTGTGGTCATATGTAGAAATTTGATAGAAACATTTTAAAAAAACAAACAAACAACCCCCCCCCCCACGACTTTGGTGATACGAGCAAGTGTATGGACTCTGCCTGTAATTGAACCTGGCTATTTTTGGCATTCTGTTTTATCTCTAGCTAAGAGCAGAGCCTGCCTCTTAGGCCAGTATATCATGGTACTCCTTCACACAAACAACTATTTATTGGGTATTTGTAAGGTTTATCATGCTGTAGTGGACAAAAGATGTTTAAAAGACCCACTCTCAAGGAAATTATAGGTAACTAGGTGGGATAAAATATAAATAATACAATTATGTGTCATTTTAGTTACCATTAGAATCGATATCTATTTTTGTATGAGGGATTTCTTCTTTAAGAGGCATGCAATTTAAACTACTTCTGGTAGAAAAGAAGACTTACTGTTTGGTGTTACCCGGGGTGGCAGGGGTGATCAAGGTTAATGGGTCCTCACTCTTTTCCCTGTATTGTGGCTTACTCTTTCAAACCACGTATTTCAGTTATGTATTGGTATATGTGGTAGGCTAAACAATGCCTTCTTCCCCAGGATATTCACACTCTGTGCTCTGGAACTTGTAAGTGTTACCTTATTTGGGAGAGAGTCTTTACAGATGTGACTGAATTAAAGATTGTGAGATGAGGTTATCTTGGGTAATCTGGGGTTGCCCTCTATGCTATCACGTGTGTCCTTGTATAAGAGAGGCAGAGGGAGATTAGAGAGAGAGAAGACAATAACGTGATGTGATCTCAGGGAAAGCAGAGATGGGGTGGCAAGCTAGGGGAATGCCGACAACCTCTAGAAGTTGGAAGAGACAAGGAATGGGTTCTCCCTGAGAGCCTCTGCAGGGAGTACAGACCTGTCAGCACATTGATTTCAGCCCAGCAAAGCTGATTTCAGACTTCTGGCTTCTGGACTGTGAGAGAATACATTTCTGTTGTTGTAAGCCACTAAGTTTGTGGCAATTTGTTACAGTGGACACAGCCAACTAATGTACTACATAACAACCTACCACAAAACTTAGCATTTAAAATAGTGCTAGAGAATGAAGTTAGCAAAAGGGCAAACTTGGCCCCTCCAGGCATTTTCTGTCCCACAGAAATACCAAAGTATAAACAGAAACAGTCATAACAATGTCAGAACCCTGGAAAATAGGCAACCCCAAATGTTATGAAACGAAGAAAAAGGCACCTGAGAATGGTAGGAAACGTTTCATTTTTACTTACTTTTGTCCCAATCCCTTCAAGAATACAACAGTTCTCTTTAAGGTGGCCTCCCACATTCCAGTGTGGGACACTGGCTCCTGATTCCAGAAGGAGCAGATTTTACATGGAAATCATTGTGAATGTCTGTTCTAACTTGTCTGGGAACTACCTAAAGGATTGACACGGGTGCTTATCTCTGTTTTGTGTAACTTAGACCTTAAGCTAGAAAAATGATAGTCATTGGATGAAAATGCTCAGGGTGAACCAACAAACTGCAGATACCTGTGGCAAAAGATTATTTGTTGAAATATACAGTAAACCATCTAAAATATGGGTGCAAAAGCCAGGAGAGACTCCTTGGGAAATTAAGACATTCAAAAGCACCATGTATACAGGGAAATTTAGAAAGCCATGCACACGCTCAGGGCAAGATGCATGCTCAAAAAGGAGAGGAAATGATCCTATGCTTTCACTTTATGCTTATCCCTGGGTTCAGTACAAGTCTGGCTAAGTGTCGAAGGAGTTCTCAGCACAGAGCCAGTTTGCAAAGATTGAGAGAGAATGTTTGGAAAAGCACCTAAGAAATGGACTTTATAGCCATCAAGAATAACAGACAACAAACTCTGGGGAAGAGAAGTCATGTTATAATATTTAAGTTTCCAGTGTTCATCAAAATATCACAAAGTATATGAAGAAACAAGAACCAATTTAAAAGGCAAAACAAATGGATAGAAATCCATTTAAAGAGAGAAAATAAATGGATAGAAAGCTCAGGTATAATATTTATTGGACAAAAATGTTGAAACAGTTGTCTTAATGATGTCAAAACTAAAGGAAAAGAACTAAAGGAAAACATGGACAAAGAACTAAAAACAATTGGAAGAACACTAACTGTGTATGAACAAAATGAGAATATTAGTAAAGATATAGAAATTATACAGAGAGATCAAACAGAAATTCTGGGGTTGAAACTATGAAAAAATGAAATGAAAAATCTACCAGGAGGATTCGATAGAAACTTAGAGTAGGCAGAAGAAAGAATCAGTGGACTTGAAGATATAAGAACTAAAATTATTGAATCTGAAGAGCAGAAAGTAAAAAGAATAAAGAAAAATGAAGATAGATGAGGGACCTCTGAGACACTGAAACAGATCAATATGTCTATGTGGGAGTCACAAAAGGAGAAGAGAGAAAGGGTCAGAAAGAATGTTTGAAGAAATAATAGCTGAACATTTTCCAAATTTGATGAAAGACATAAATCTATGAATTCAAGAGCTCAATGACCTATAAGTAAGATAAACTCAAATAGATTCACATGGAAACACATTATAATCATGCTGTCAAAAGCCAAGGACAAAGAAAGAATCTTGAAAGTGGCAAAAACAATGCAACTTGTCACATATAAGTGATCTTCAATAAGATTAACAGCCATTTTCTCATCAGTAGCCATGGAGGCCAAAAGGCAATTGGATGACACATTTAAAGTGTGGACAGAAAAAAATTGTCAATAAGAATTCTATGTCAGCTAAACTGTTCTTCAGAAATGAGGGGGAAATTAAGATAGTCTCAGATAACAAAAGCTGAAGTTCATTACTACTAGACCAAGAAAGGCTAAAGAGAGACCTATAGGTGGGCTTATAATTTTAAAATTATAAATCTATGTTATTGGGAACACGAGGTAAATGAATATAATTTGTGACAATAATAACATAAGGAAGGATTCCCCTTATAAGCTGTATAAGGGAAGAGATTGTGCATGCTATTGAAGTTAAGTTGGTGCCAACCTAGATGGTTATAACTTTAAAAATGTAAATATAATCTCTATGGCAACCATAAAGAAAATATTAATAATATATGCACAAATGGAAATGAGAAGAGAATAAAAGTGGTTTAGTACTTAAAAAATCAACTAAATGCAAAAGAAGAAAAAAGGAGGAAATAAGGGACAAATAAAGGCTTAAGACATGCCCAAAATAAATGGCAAGATGGCAAAATGAAATCCTTCATTATGAGTGACAACTTTAAATGTAAATGGAGTAAACTCCCCAATCAAAATACAGACATTCATAGAATGGATTAAAAAATTCAACTCTAAGAAACTACAAAGTAGACTATCTATAAGAGACTCACTTTAGATCCAAAGATGCAAATAGGTTGAAGTGAAAGGATGGAAAAGCTATTCCATGAAAATTATAACAAAAAGTGAGGTAGGGTGGCTAATATTAGACAAAATAGGCTAACCAAAAATGATTATAAGAGATCAAGAATATTTTGGTAAAAATGTTAATTTGATAGGAAGAGACAATAACTTTAAACATGTATGTACCAAACAGTAGAGTCCCAGAACATATGAAGCAAATGTTGAAAGAATTGAAGGGAGAAATGGAGATTTCTCTAATTATAGTTGGAAATGTCAGCATTCCACTTTCAATAATGAAGAGATCATATAGACAGAAGATCAATAAGATAGAGGGCTTGACCAACATTATAAACATTGGTCCTAAAAGACATGTATGAGGTCTGATAATTAAGTTCATGAAGTTGCCACCATGTGCTTATGTTGGCAGCCCTGTACAAACAAGTTGATGAGATGTCATAACCTTGGTATAGCAGTATCACCGCTGTGTTTGTGTCATTGTGGCATTGTCTTCCTGAGTGCCATTCATCATTGTTGTTGCATGTTTTTGTGTGCCATCACAAGAATGTTGGAGCTTGAATTACAGCAATGAGGCTCGGTGCCTGTGGCTCAACGGGCTAAGGTGCCAGCCACATACACCTGAGCTGGTGGGTTCGAATCCAGCCTGGGCCCACCAAACAACAATGATGGCTGCAACCAAAAAATGGCCAGGCGTTGTGGCGGGCGCCTGTAGTCCCAGCTACTTGGGAGGCGGAGGCAGGAGACTTGCTTGAGCCCAGGAATTGGAGGTTGCTGTGAGCTATGATGCCACAGCACTCTATCCAGGGTGACAGCTTGAGGCTCTGT
>CAUYRH010182080.1:0-24995 GCA_963574655.1 Perodicticus potto | reverse complement strand
TAAAATGTAGGGATGTCCCCTTGTCCTTGTTCATGTGCTTCCACATCATATTCCTCTCCATCATAATTATCTGAATCTTCATCCTCAGGATCTGGATGCAAGGCCTGGCATTCACAAATTGCAGTGAACATTGCCTCCAATACTGATTTATCACTACACACAAATCTAAATTCAGTAATAGGTTCAAAATCATCATCACTGTCTTATTCTTCATCAGCCACAGATTCTTTTGATTCTTCTCCATATTTGGCATTCACCATAACATACAAATGCTCTCGTGGTTAGGCATTTAGGTCCCTGGATACAGCATGTAAACTAATGGTGGGGTACTCCAATGAGAATCCCAATCCAGAGCCATCTAACCAAGACAGGCGGCTCTCAGCAACGTAAACGGTACTGGTGCCTAGGCCCTTCCTGTTCAGCACAGCCTCGGTGTCTGGCTGCTGCTGCCGGAGCCCCTCGGCAGGCCCCGGTGGAGGGAAGCTTTTGAGGAAGCTCATAGCAGCAGGGAATGCAACACAGGCCCGCAGGGAGCCGGGGCACAGCAAGACCACGCCGCAGCCCGCACTGGAAGCGCTGGCAGTCCACTTTTAGAGAATTTTAAAAAGAATTTTAACTGTTTTCTTGTAACTGTCCTCAGCCTTTCTTACCGCTTATTTACTTTTTGCTTCAAGCCTTCCCTTCCATTTTCTTTTTTCCTTTTTTCTTTTGAGACAGAGTCTCACTATGTTGCCATTGGTAGAGTGCTGTGGTGTCACAGCTTACAGCAACCTCAAACTCTTGGTTTTAAGTGATTCTCTTGCCTCAGCCTCCCGAGTAGCTGGAACTACAGGTGCCCACCACAATGCCCAGCTATTTTTTTGTTGCAGTTGTCATTGATGTCTAGCCGGCCTGGGCCGGGTTGGAACCTGCCACCCTTGGTGCATGTGGTTGGCACCATAACCGCTGTGCTACAGATGCTGCCCCCTTCCATTTTCTTTTTTTCTTTTCTTTTTTTTTTGTAGAGAAAGAGTTTCACTTTATCGCCCTCGGGAGAGCGCCATCGCGTCACATATCTCACAGCAACCTCCAACTCCTGGGCTTAGGTGATTCTCTTGCCTCAGCCTCCCAAGTAGCTGGGACTACAGGCGCCTACCACAACGCCCGGCTATTTTTTGTTGCCGGGTTTGAACCCACCACTCTCGGTATATGGGGCCGGTGCCCTACCCACTGACCCACAGGCGCCACCCTTTTTTCTTTTTTGAGACAGAGCCTCAAGCTGTCGCCCTGGGTAGAATGCTGTGGCATCACAGCTCACAGCACCCTCCAACTCCTGGGCTCAAGCAATTCTCTTGCCTCTACCTCCCAAGTAGCTGGGACTACGGGTGTCTGCCACAACGCCCAGCTATTTTTTGGTTGCAGCTATCATGGTTGTTTGGTGGGCCCGGGCTGGATTCGAACCCACCAGCTCAGGTGTATGTGGCTGACACCCTAGCTGCTTGAGCCACATTTTCTTAACTTCTCTTCAGATTAACTCCCCAGAAGCCTCATCACTCTGAAGACTGAAGTTGTTTTATGCCATCATAGCATCTTTGCCTCACCAACTTTCCATTCCCATAATTTTACCCGACCAGGCCTTATTTTCTATTTTTTCATAGTAACTAGTTTTTAAAATTCTTCAACTTGTACTATTATCTTTACATTAAAGAGCAATGACTTGCCCACTGCTTTGCAGTCTGAAAGTCACTGTAGTAAGCAATTTGGTTTTTTTCTCTCAAAAGATTCTCCTTAAATACTATAGTAACATATGGCCTATGGCTATTGGTTTATTCAAAACTGATTCAAAAGAAAATTTTCCCTTTCCACAGAGACCATAAAAGAAGTATGTTTCAAATGATTAAGATACAACTTTAAGTATATTTTAGATTCCTTGGGACTCCAACACTTGGTGACATAAACCAAATGAATTTTAATTACTGATACTGTGGTCTGGGCTGTTTGTGATACATTTTACCAATTCTATTCTGTTTCTAATTTATCTCATGTTTCTCCAAGATTTATGCAAATTATTCTATTTTTCTTATCACTCTCCTGATATATTATTCCTTTATAACCTATATTGTGATATTTAAATGGCTTTTAATGTCCTCTATGGTGTAGTCCCATTTTACTTACTCAGAATTATTCATCTTTTCCCCATTCCATGGGAATTGGGTTCTATTTTTTTTTGTTTTTTGTTTTTTTGAGACAGAGTCTCAAGCTGTCGTTCTGGGTAGAGTGCTGTGGCATCATAGATCACAGCAACCTCCAACTCTTGGGCTTAAAGCGATTCTCTTGCCTGAGCCTCCCAAGTAACTGGGAGATAGGCACCTGCCACAATGGCTGACCATTTTTTGGTTCTAGTTTTCATTGTTGTTTGGCGGGCCCAGGCTGGATTCAAACCCGCCAGCTCAGGTATATGTGGCTGGCACCCTAGCTGCTTAAGCTACAGGCTCTGAGCCTATTTTTTTTTTTTTTTAATTGAGACAGAGTCTTACTTTGTCAGCCTCACTAGAGTGCTGTGGTGTCATAGCTCACAGCAACCTCAAACTCCTGGGCTTAAGCAATTCTCTTGCCTTAGCCTCCCAGTAGCTGGGACTACAGGTGCCCACCACAATGCCCAGCTATTTGTTTGTTTGTTTGTTTAACAGGCCTGGGCTGGGTTCGAACCCATCAGTCCCCAGAGCATGTGGCCGGCACCCTAACGACTGAACTATGGGCACCTGGGAATTGGGCTCTTTAATATCCTCTATACAGTTTTTTTTCTCTGCATCAATCCATTTTCGTTTTTTTGAGATAGTCTTACTGTCACCCCAGCTAGAGTGCAGAGTGCAGTGGTGTCATCACAGCTCACTGTACCTTCAGTCTCCTAGGCTCAAGCGATTCTCCTGTCTCAGCTTCCCAAGTAACTAGGACTGTGGATGCCCACTATGCATGGCTGATTTTTCTAGTTTTATTTATTTATTTATTTATTTTTGAGACAGAGCCTCAAGCTGTCACCCTGGAGAGAGTGCCATGGCATCACAGCTCACAGAAACCTCTAATTCCTGGGCTCAAGCGAATCTCCTGCCTCCGCCTCCCAAGTAGCTGGGACCACAGGCGCCCACCACGACGCCCAGCCATTTTTTGGTTGCAGCCATCATTGTTGCTTGACGGGCCCAGGCTGGATTCAAACCCACCAGCTCAGGCGTAAGTGGCTGGTGCCTTAGCCTGTTGAGCCACAGGCACAGAGCCAATTTTTCTAGTTTTATTAGAAATGGGGTCTTGCTCTTTCTCAGGCTGGTCTTAAACTTCTAAGCTCAAGGAATTGTCCTGCTTTGGCCTCCCAGAGTACTAAGGTTATAGACGTGAGCCCTGGCACCTGGACTGCATAAGTCCTTTTGATTCTGCTATGTTCCACCTCACTAAAATCAGCATGCTTTAAGTCTGAGTTCAATTTTTCCTCTTTCATGTTAACTCCAGTCTAAGTTAATCTTTACCTTCTTTGAACTCCCAAGCCAGCTCTACTTTGACTCTATCATGAAAACTTGACATATACTGTGTTGGATTTCAAAAAAAATCTTTGGGTGGCTTTTAAGGATTATTGTCTCATGATAGTGCCCTGAAGAGAAAGATCTGTATTATTTTTTCCTTTATATTAATGCTGAGCCCAAAATGGTATTCAATGAACATGTCACTAATTCATTATTATAGAACCATATATCTTAGGGGATATTTTTTATATTACTGTTCAACAAGGCTTTTCAAATTATTTATCTTTTTACATGCTCACTTAAAAGACATACAAGGCTTTTTTTTAATGTTTCCTTGAGAAGGTTCAAAGAAAGCAAAAAAAAAACCATTACCATTTTCAATGTGTAAAATGGTAATTGGAACTAACAAAACATGATCACATTAAAATATTCTAAAATTTGACAAGTGGGGCCTGGCACGGTGGTTCATGCCTGTAATCCTAGCACTCTGGGAGGCCGAGGTGGGTGGATAGCTTGAGCTAACAAGTTCAAGACCAGCCTGAGCAAAAGGGAGACCTCCGTCTCTACTAAAAATAGAAAAAACCAAGGCAAGTGGATAGCTTGAGTCTAAGAGTTGGAGGTTGCTATGAGTTATGACACCGTGGCACTCTACCCAGGGCAACAGCTTGAGACTCTGACTCAAAAAAAGAAATTAACAACTGGGTATGAAACATTTGCTTGAAACACATTAGCACTACAGTTTTGCAGTTTTGTTTCAGTTGATTGTTGAAATAAGTGGTACAGATAGTAGCAATGACTATTTTAGAAATTAAAAGAAAATGGATGTTAAAGTATGCAAACATTGGAAAAGTCTTGTTTTTTTGAGATCATGAGACATTGGCTCCTCCCTAAAGAATGTCTAAGTCCTAGATAGAATGAGATGAGATGAGGGAGACCAAGTTAAGGTGGAGAAGGAACATGAGCAAAAGATCAAATTTAGGAGTCTAGAATCCATGGAAAAGAAAGAATTTGTTGAGGGCTAGTGGAATGCACACTTAACCCTGTGAGTAAATTCATATCTTGCATAGTTTAGTGTACCAGGCTGATTACCCTGAATTTTTCAGGTGGTCATTGTTGGTAGAAGTAACACAGGATGCTGCTTCTCACTGGTTGAAGTAGAAAGGAAAGAAGAAAGGAACAAAATCCCCACTTTATAAAGAAATGTGGGTAAAAGAGGAATGTGTACTAATGGCTGTGGCCCACTCACACTCAGCCTGGCTTCAGAGATGATAAGGAATACAACAAGAGGCTGGGAGTGTCCTATTAATTAATACTCCATAGGGAGGGAAACTCAAGAGTGGGGAATTACAACCCTCCCCCTGATTTTTTTAAATGGAGCAACAGATTTGGGATTTATAATGTTTTGCGTATAGGAGAAAAAAAATGTGACTTAAGGATCAAAGCCACATTCCAGAGACTAGTTAGGCAGATTGAAAGAGGATGTAAAAACAGTTACTTGTCAAATAAAATTGGACAGATAGTTGTCATATATAGAAACCCGGCCAGAGTGAAAAATGATAGCAAGTAGACAGAATGTATGCCTACTAAGGATGTCTTGCCCTTGGATAACTTGGTGGACATTTGTGTTCCTGGGCTTACAGAGTTAAGAGTGAATCACAGCTTTCTTCAGAACTGGAGTTCTGTCTACAAATACACCTCTACTGTGGTTTGCATGGTTTTAGAGGACTGGAGATAGAAGAATGTTCCTAAAGGACAGTGACATTGTGCAGGGTGATTAAGAGGGAAAAGAGATATAAATGAGAGAAATAGGGAAATATCCTAAGTAGGGTGATCTAGAAACTTATGTAGTGAGGATGCTGCCTTTTATCACCTCCTCCAAACCTAGTCTCGCATTATTTTCCCTTATCTCCTTCATTTCCCATTCCCCTGGTTACTCTGTCCATTAATCAGATCTCCATGATGGACTCTCTTCATCCTATGAGCTGATCCTGCACCGCTATTCAGCAGCCTTTTGTCTCCTTTGTACCCTACTCACTATACCTTGTGCTTGTTCTACTGTCTTTCCACAGGTCATATTAAGCCTTCTGTTCTCAATATTCATGTGCTCCCATTTCTTTTTTCGCAATTTTATTCTTTTTTTTTTTTTTTTTTTTTGCGTCCCACTATGTCTCCCTCAGAGTGCCGTGGTGTCACAGCTCACGGGCTTAACCTTTGGGCT
Source organism: Perodicticus potto (assembly GCA_963574655.1). NCBI lineage: Eukaryota > Metazoa > Chordata > Mammalia > Primates > Lorisidae > Perodicticus > Perodicticus potto. The sequence continues at coordinate 19,286 of CAUYRH010182080.1, read as the reverse complement.
TAACTCCTGGACTTAATTCTTAACTCTTGGGCTTAAGTGATTCCCTTTCCTCGGCCTCCCAAGTAGTTGGGACTACAGGTGCCCATCATAACGTCCGGCTGTTTTTTGTTGCAGTTGTCATTGTTGTTTTAGCTGGCCCAGGCTGGGTTCAAACCCGCCAACTTCGGTGTTTGTGGCTGGCTCGGTAGCCACTGTGCTACGAGTGCCGAGCCAGCAATTTTATTCTTAACTCTCAAGAGGAGGGGTGGAGTGTGGTGGCTCATGCTTATAATACTAGCACTCTGGGAGGCCAAGGCAGGTGGATTGCCTGAGCTCACAAATTTCAGAACAGCTTGAGTGAAAGTGAGACCTTGTCTCTACTAAAAATAGAAAAACTTGCCAGGGCATTATGGAGGCAACTATAATCCCAGCTACTTGGGAGGCTGACACAAGAGGATTGCTTGAACCCAAGAATTTGATGTTGCTGTGAGCTATGACGCTATGGCACTCTACCAAGGGCAACAAAGTGAGACTCTGTCTCGAAAAAAACTAGACATCGTGGTGGGTGCCTATAGGGCCAGCTACTGGGGAGGCTGAGGCAAGGGGATCGTCTGAGCCCAAGAGTTTGAGGTTGCTGTGAGCTGTGTGATACCACAGCACTCCTCAGAGGGCAACAAAGTGAGACTCTGTCTCAAAAAACAAAACAAAACTGGGCCATGCCGATGGAGGTGACCTGCCCCATATACCGAGGATAGCAGGTTCACAGCCGGCCCCAGCCAAACTGCAACAAAAAAATAGCCGGGCGTTGTGGTGGGCGCCTGTAGTCTCAGCTACTTTGGAGACTGAGGCAAGAGAATCGCCTAAGCCCAGGAGCTGGAGGTTGCTGTGAGCTGTGTGACGCCACGGCACTGTACCAAGGATGATAAAGTGAAACTCTGTCTCTGCAAAAAAACAAAAAACAAAAAACACCAAAACTGGGAGGCCAAGGTGGGTGGATTGCTTGAGCGGAGGACTTTGAGACCAACCTGAGCAAGAGCAAGATCCTGTCTCTAAAAATAGGTGGGCAGGTGGTGGGTGCCTATAGTCCCAGGTACTTGGGAGCCTAAGGCAAGAGGACCACTTGAGCCCAAGAGTTTGAGTTTGCTGTGAGCTATGACACTATGGCACTCTACCAAGGGTGACAAATTGAGATTCTTGTTTCAAAAAAAAAAAGCTCAAGAGGAACAAGACAAATACAGGATTTGTTTCAAAATAAGGGATTAAATTTTGAAACTGTAGATGTTTCTCTCTATAATGTGTTGGTGGGAACTAGGAATGTTTTATGATACTCCTTTTTAGAAGCTGACTGCCTACTTGTTGATGAACCAGAGAAGCATCAGGAAAACAAAGATAATTTTTTGACATCAGTTTTTTTCACATTCAATAAAATTCTGACTATGGAGAGAATCCACCATTATAATGTGAGAGCAAGTCTTCATCCTACAAGAAATAAATCATATAAATCATATGGGAAGAGTTTGCAACCTAATGTAGACTTTCTTAATTATAATGAAAGTTATAGTGGAGAAAACTCTTATGAATGCCATGAATACGGAAAGGCCTTTAGAAAGAAGTTTCATTTTATTAGACATGAAAAAAATCATACAAGAAAAAAGTCTTTTGAATGCAATGACTGTGGGAAAGCCTACAACAGGAAGGCATACCTTGCTACTCATCAGAAGATTCATAATGGAAAGAGACCCTTTGTGTGCAATGATTGTGGGAAAGCTTTTATGCATAAAGCCCAACTGGTGGTCCACCAGAGACTTCACACTGGAGAGAAACCTTGTGAATGCAGTCAGTGTGGTAAAACATTCCCTTGGAACTCCTCCTATAATCAGCATGTGAAATCTCATACACTTGAGAACTCATATGAATATAAGGAATGTGGGAAAACCTTCAGATATAGTTCATCCCTTAATAAACATTTTAGGTTTCATACAGGAGAGAAACCCTATCGATGTATCGTATGTGGGGAAGCCTTTGGAAACACATCTGTGCTTGTTACACATCAAAGAATCCACACAGGAGAGAAACCTTATGCATGTATTCAATGTGGCAAAGCCTTCATCAAGAAGTCTCATCTCCTTAGACATCAGATAACACACACAGGAGAGAAGCCCTATGAATGTAACAGATGTGGGAAAGCATTTTCCCAGAAGTCAGATCTCATTGTACATCAGAAAATTCATATGTAATACTCACTTTATGACTATGAGAAGGCCTTAAATATTATTTAAATCCTATTGAATAGCAGAGAATTCATAGTGAGGAGAAACCTATAACTTGAATGAATTTGGGAGGGTAGAGTCCCATAAACATTCAATGTCAGTCATATTTTAGAAGTGATGATAGGCTTGGTGCCTGTGGCTCAACAGGCTAAGGCACCAGCCATGTACACCTGAGCTGGCGGGTTCGAATCCAGCCTGGGCCCGCCAAACAACAATGACAGCTGCAACCAAAAAATGGCCGGGCGTTGTGGCAGGCGCCTGTAGTCCCAGCTACTTGGGAGGCAGAGGCAGGAGACTCACTTGAGCCCAGGAATTGGAGGTTGCTGTGAGCTGTGATGCCACCGCACTCTATCCAGGGTGACAGCTTGAGGCTCTGTCTCAAAAAAAAAAAAAAGTGATGATAAACTTTTTACAGAAACAAGTCACAGAAAACATTAAATTATAAGTAATAGAGGATGGAGTTTGGAAAGAAAGCATAAATTAAATAATCAAAGAACCAGTAAAAACTTCACTTGCCATTCCTAGCTTTTACTTTTTATAATAGTACAGTTATGCAAGTGAATATAAAATACATGCTTATGCATTTTATTAAATTATTATGAATTTCTGCAATAGACATTACCGTTTTTTTCCCAATCCTAACAATAACATGCATAATTGAGAAAATGTGGTTTAATATGTACTATGAATTTCAGTAATTTCATCCAATTGCTGGAACTTCAGTGAGCATGGCAGTGTTACTGAATGTGAGACTCCTACTTCATAGATGTGAAGATTTTTTATAAAAATTCTTATGAAGATATTTTCCTTTGTAAACAACAAAACAAAAAAATTAACAAGATACAAATTGAAAAGAACAAACCAACTGTGATCTATGTTACAAGAAGTATTCAGGCTCTCTCTCTTCACCTCTCTTCTCCTCCTCCTCTCCCCCCTGTCCCCCCGTGTCTTCTCTCTCTCTCTGTCTCTCTCTCTCTCTCTCCCCCCCCACCTCCTTAATGCTGCTCTGCAGCTTCCCCACCAATAAAGACCTTTCGTACAAAAAAAAAAAAAAAAACAAGAAGTATTCAGCCGAGGAAAATTAATTATTTAAATATGTATATAAAAAAATAAAAAATAATAATAAATAAATAAAATAAATATATATATAAAACAATTGCTCTTCAGATATTCCTGTTTCGTTGGCATGTCTATGTAAGATGTTAGCTTAGGTGTTAGCTTAGGCTGTTATCTGTATTTGATTTTAATAAAGTAGGATGTCATGATACTTTGTAGAATTTTAGGATTTTGCTATTTTCTAAAGAAACCAAAGGGCCAGGCATGATGGCTCACACCTATAATCCTAGCAATCTTGGATACCAAGGTGGAAGGATTGCTTGAGCTAAGGAGTTCAAGACCAGTCTGAGCAGGAGTGAGACCCTGTGTTTACTAAAAATAGAAAAATTTGCTGGACATGTGGCAGGTACCTTTAGCTCCAGCTACTCAGGAGGCTGAGACAGGAGGATTACTTGAGCCCCGGAGTATGAGGTTGCTGTGAGCTAGACTGATGACACAGCACTCTACCTTAGGGCAACAGAGAGATAGGAGAAAAACCAGGTTACTATGGTATCCAGACCCTGGGAGGAGAGTTTTGAGGAAGACCACGTAGTCTGTAGGGCCAAATAATCCAAGAAATCAAGTATGGAAAGGATTGAAAAATTTCCATTGGATTTATCAGCAAAGAAGTCATGAATTATCTTAATGAAGATGAATTTCTAAAATTAGAATTGCTGAATAATACTCCCAGATTGCTTGCAAAAAAGTACTGGTTTATACCCCTTCCACCAACAGATGAGGGTATCTTTCCTTACACTGTCAAGTCTTAACCTTTGCCCAATGAATAGGGGAAATAATGTCTCATTATCTTTTTTTTTTTTTCCTCTTTGCTTTTGGCATGTTATCAGTATCTGAATGTTTATTTTTTTGATAATTTGTGAGGCAGCATATCTTGTCCTGTTTATTGGCCATTTTTTTTTCTTCTAGGAATTACTTATCCAGGTCATTTTTAATTTGTGTTTAGCTGGAGCATTTTATCTTTTTTCTTGCTGATTTCTTTTTTACTTTTAAACATACTTCCAATTTATTAAGGTTAGTAAGCCTCTGCATAGGATATATGTATCTTAAAGTTTTTAATTGTTCTTTTAATTATTCTTGTGGTTTGAGTCTGAGCTCTAAGGTCCTCTTTATTACCTACCTTTCTCAGTGTTGCCAATCATATTTTAGAAGTGATGATAAACTTTTTACAGAAACAAATCATAGAAAACATTAAATTATAAATAATTTAGGTTTGCCCTTTGTACCACCTGTGCTATTGCTGCTCACTGAAGAGGAATTCCTGTTCCCAGGTGTTTTAGGTACCTATTACATTCAAGGATATGGTCATGGACTTCACGGAAGAGGAGCGGGGCAACTAGACTCTACACAAAGGACCCTGTACAGAGAGGTGATGCTGGAGGTCTATGGCATCCTGGTCTTAGTGGGCGAGGACAACTATTCTTTGGAGAATTTTGGTTTCCTTGGTTATTGAAATTTATGAACTCTTTGATTATTTAACTAAGCTAGGGCTTGCAATTCAGATATCAGCATTTCCAAATTACTATTGAAGATAGAAAAATCTAGGTAAAAACCCGAGTTTCTTGAACCAATTTGTATTTCTCTCTCTTTTTTTTTTTGAGATAGAGTCTCATTCTGCATTCTGAGTGCAGTGGCATCATCATAGCTCACTGCTCTGCAACCTCAAACTCATGGGTTCAAGTGATACTCCCGCCTCAGCCTCCCTAGTAGCCAGGACTACAGGCAAATGCCCCGAAGCCCACTTAATTTTTTTATTTTTAGTAACGATGAAGTCTCAGTCTTGCTCAAGCTGGTCTTGAACTCCTGAGCTCAAGCAATCCTCTTGCCTCAGCTTCAGCCTTCAAGAGTGCTTAGATTATAGGTATGAGCCACTGCATCTGGCCTCTTTTTGGTTTTTTGAGGTAAAATTCGTATACCATAAAATGAACAGTTTTAAAATTTACAATTCAATGACATTTAATATATTTACAATGTTGTGCAACCATTACGTCTAACAAGTTCCAGAACATTTTCATCACCCCAAAATAAAATTCCATGCCCATTAGTTACTTCCCATTCTTCCTTCCCTGTAATTATTTTTTATTAGAAAAATATTAAAACAAAGTGTATTGCACATAAAGTAAAAAGTATCTTTCAGACTGTTTTCTACTTAGATTTATATGTCAACAGGAAGAAAATATGTAAGATTTTATATATATATATATACACATATATAAAAAATTTTTTTGAGACAAGAATCTCATTATATCACCCTCAGTAGAGTGCCAAGGTGTCACAGTTCACAGCAACCTCAAAACTCTTGGGCTGAAGCAATCCTCTTGTCTCGCCTCTGGAGTAGCTGGGACTACAGGTGCCCACCACAATGCCCGGCTATTTTTAGATATTTTTAGAGATGGGGTATTGCTCTTGCTCAGTCTGCTCAAGCAATCCACCCACCTAGGCCTCCCAGAGTGCTAGGATTACAGGCGTGAGCCACTACAAATTTACTTGCCCCATTTTACTTGTATTTTTGAGTATTTTTTCTAATGTTTCCATATGATAAATTTCTAGAAGACTAACTGATGGTTCAGGGACTTACGTGTTTACTGTCAAATTGCCCCCTTAGACATTTAAATCAATTTATATTCTCATCATAAGAATTCCCATTCTTGGCACCACCCGTAGTTCAGTGTGTAGGGTGCTGGCCACATACACCGAGGCTAGTGGGTTGGAACCCAGCCCGAGCCTGCCAAACAACAATGCCAACTACAACAAAAAAATAGCCAGGCATTGTGCTGGGCGCCTATAGTCCCAGCTACTTGGCAGGCTCGGCCAAGAGAATTGCTTGAGCCCAAGAGTTGAGGTTGCTGTGAGCTATGATGCCACAGCACTCTATCAAGGGCAACATAGTGAGACTCTGTCTCAAAAATAAATTAATAAATAAAAATAAATTAAGAAAATAAAAATTCTATATATATATTTTAAAAAAGAGGGCAGCACCTGTGGCTCAGTGAGTAGGATGCCAGCCCCATATACAGAGGGTGGCGGGTTTAAACCCGGCCCCAGCCAAATTGCAACAAAAAAATAGCCGGGACTTGTGGTTGGTGCCTGTAGTCCCAGTTGCTCGGGAGGCTGAGGGAAGAGAATCACCTAAGCCCAGGAGTTGGAGGTTGCTGTGAGCTGTGAGGCCACAGCACTCTACAGACGGCAACAACGTGAGACTCTGTCTCTAAAAAAATAATAAAAATAAAAAAGAATTCCCATACTTCACACTCTTACTAGCTCCTAATCTTTTTTTTTTTTTGAGACAGTCTCACTATGTCACCTTCAGTAGAGTGCATGACATCACAGCTCACAGCAACCTCAGCCTCCCAAGTAGCTGAGACTACAGACATCTGCTACACTGCCCAGCTATTTTCTTGTTGCACTTGTCATTATTATTTAGCTGGCCCAAGCCAGGCTCAAACCTGCCATTTTTGGTGCATGTGGCTGGCGCCATAATCACCCTGCCACTGGCACCGAGCCAAGCTCCTAATCGTTTATCTGAAGAGTGGGATGTACTGTCATTTGATATTCCCTCTTCTCCTCTCTTCCTGCCCTTCCTCAAGTCTTCTCTTCCTACCAGTAAAGTAGAAACTCCACTCTTCAAGTTGACTATGCCCAAACCCCTGGAGTCATTGCAAACTCCTTCTCTTCACCTCCAAATCAATCCATTGGCAAATCTGACAGTTTCAAAATATATTGAGATTCCAACCCCTCCTCACCTGCACTGTTGTTACCCTAATCTAACCCCCTATGCTTCTCTATCTGTCTTCCTCTCCTTCACCTTCTCTGTTTCTCGCATTATTGAATACCCTCCTATTCGGTTTTCCTTCTTCCCATATCCCACACTATTTTCCTTGTGGTATCACTGTGATTATTTATTTATTTATTTATTATTTATTTATTTTTTTGACACAGACCCTCAAGCTGTCACCCTGGATAGAGTGCTGTGGCATCACAGCTCATAGCAACCTCCAATTCCTGGACTCGAGCGAGTCTCCTGCCTCCACCTCCCAAGTAGCTGGGACTACAGGCGCCCGCCACAACGCCCGGCCATTTTTTGGTTGCAGCCATTGTTGTTTGGCAGGCCTGGGCTGGATTCGAACCCGCCAACTCATGTGTATGTGGCTGACGCCTTAGCCCATTGAGCCACAGGCGCCGAGCCCACTGTGATTATTTAAAACACTAAGTCAAATCATAACCTCCTCATATCAGTGCCCTTCAAGTGTGAATGGTTAAACAAACTGAATATTTATGCCTTGGAATTCTGTGTAGCATAACAAAAAACTGATTCACACAACAACTTTGGATAGATTGGAAGGGAATTATGCTAAGTGAGAAAAGAAATCTCAGAAAATTATATACATGCAATTCCATTTATATGACATTCTTGAAATGACAAAATTACTTCTGCAGAACAGATTAGTGATTGCTAAGGATGATGAATGAGGGAACTTGGAGAGTGAAATAGGTCTGGTGATAAAACGGTGGCACAAGGGATGCTGGCAGTAGAGCAGTTCTGTATTTTGTTACTCAATCCATACAGGTAATAAAATTGATTATAACTAAATATGCATACTCACAAATGAGCACCTGTAAAACCAGTGAAATAAATTTTATTTACTTATGGAGACCAAGTTTCACTCTATTGCCTTGGCTAGAGTGCATTGCCTTCAATCTAGCTCACAGCAACCTCAAACTCTTGGGCTCAAGTGATCCACCTACCTCAGCCTCCTGAGTAGCTGAAACTGCAATCACATGCCACCATGCCTGGCTAATTTTTCTATTTTTGGTAAAGACAGAGTCTCACTCTTGCTCAGGCTGGTCTTGAACTCCTTCCTTGGCCTCCCAGACTGCTAGGATTACACTCATGGGCCACTGTACCCAACCTGAAATTTATTTTTTTAATTTCTATTTTATTTATATATATTCATGGATTATAAGTGCAATTTTGCTACATTGATGTATTGCACTGTGATGAAGTCAGGGCCTTCTGTGCCTCCATTACTGGAGCAACACACATTTTACCCACCAAATAACCTCCTTCCCACACCACCCCCATACCTCAAAGTCTGAAAACTAGTGAAATTTAAATGAGGTCTGAATTGGTCATAGTCTTAAAGAGACCTCATAGTCTGGCTTGGCGCCTGTGGCTCAACCGGCTAAGGCGCCAGCCACGTACACCTGAGCTGGTGGGTTCGAATCCAGCCTGGGCCCGCCAAACAACAATGACGGCTGCAACCAAAAAATGGCCAGGCATTGTGGCAAGCACCTGCAGTCCCAGCTACTTGGGAGGCAGAGGCAGGAGACTCGCTTGAGCCCAGGAATTGGAGGTTGCTGTGAGCTGTGATGCCACAGCGCTCTATCTAGGGTGACAGCTTGAGGTTCTGTCTCAAAAAAAAAAAAAGAGACCTCATAGTCTTAAATGTAAACAAAATTATAAAAGTTGGATCCAAAAATACACTTTTCTATAGAAAATACAGATGATTGAAAGTAAAAGACAGAATGGAATTGCATTAAATGTATTTCATTAAAAATGAGGTATTACATAATACTGGAAAGAAATGACCTATCAAGCCCTGGAAAGACATAAAGGCCTGAAATGCATATTACTAAGTGAAAGAAACCAATCTGAAAGGCTGCATACTGTATGTTTTTAGCTTTATGGCATTCCGGAAAAGGTAAAACTAGAAAGATCAGTGGTTGCCAGGGTTCAGGGAGGAAGGAGGATGAATAGGCAGAGCACAAAGGATTGTGTTACTAAAATAGTGGATACATGTAATATGTTTGTACATAGACTGTACAACACCAGGAATGAACTCTAATGTAAATGATGAGATTTGAGTAATAATACATCATTGTAGTTTCATTGATGGGAACCAATGTACCACTCTGGTGCAAGATGTTGATATTGGGGGAGGTTGTGCCTATGTGTGGGGAGGGGGGATATGGGAACTCTTTGTACTGCCTGCTCAAAATTGATTGTGAACCTAAAATTGCTCTAAAAAATAGAGTTTATTTAGAAACACACTTACTGTGGCAAAGACAAAAATCCAAAGTAAAGGAAAAGGGTAAAGATAACTTCTTTTTTAAAATTACTCAAACCAGCCAGGCGCACTGGCTCACGCTTGTAGTCCTAGCACTCTGGGAGTGCAAGGCAGGTGGATTGCCTGAGCTCAAGAGTTTGAGACCACCTTAAGCAAAGAAGAGACCCCATTCTCTACTAAAAATAGAAAAACTAGCCAGGTCTTGGGATGGGTGCCCGTAGTCCCGTACTTGGGAGGCTGAGGTAGAAAAATCACTTGAGCTCAGGAGTTTGAGGTGCTAGGTTGCCATAACTCTCTGCCCAGGAAACAGAGTGAGACTCTGTCTTAGGAAAAAAAAAATCACTCAAACCCACAAACTGAGAAAACATGTAAGATTTGATATAAACTTCCATTACTATTTCTGATACATAATACGTACACATATATATTTATACAAAGTGGGATTATACATATAATGCCTACTTTTATAATCCACACTTTTCACTTAATATATTGTGCACATCTTCTTATCTTTTCTCATTCACCAGTCTCTTTCAGAAGGCCCTGCTCCTCCTGAAAGTTAACAGGAACACAAAATTTTATATACATTTCAGGATGTCCATCAGTTCCCTGAAGCCTACCCATAAGCTTCTCTCCCTTTTAATAGGTGTATAGTATTCCATTGTATGGGAAAAACCTTGATTTATCTAAAGATTTATTAATTCATTTAAATATTTATATGCAGCACTGTTTTAGACACTGGGAATATAATGATGAACAAAACAAAACTTCATTCATCATGACATTTACATTTAGGGGAAAGAGAGACAATAAGGAAACAACTATGTGTGGTTCTGGTGATAATGAATGTACTGAAGCATGGTCCAGAAAGGAGAGGGTGAAGTAGGGTGGAGTCCTTGCTTTCCATAATTTCTTATATCCCACTCTACCCAGGGCAACAGCTGGAGACTCTGTCTCAAAAAAAAGAGAGATTAAAAAAAATTTTTAATCATATTTAAAAATATGAAAAAAATAAATAAAAAATATGTTGTGTGATAAAGATTTCAGTAAGATCGCAGGTTTCATCATGAGTAGTTCTTGTAGGACAGAATTCCTAACCTGATGAATTTAGTAGTAGACTTAATCTATGATAAATATTCAAATTATTAAATCAATACAGTGGTGGATCTACAAATACATACCTTCAATACAAGGCAATCTATGACCCCAAATTGTGTCAAAACTTAAACATTAAAACATATATTTAAGGCAGTGCCTATGGTTTAGTGGGTAGGGCGCCAGCCCCATATACTGAGGGTGGTGGGTTCGAACCTGGCCCCAGCCAAACTGCAACAAAAAAATAGCCAGGCGTTGTGGTGGGCACCTGTAATCCCAGCTACTCGGGAGCCTGAGGCAAGAGAATCACCTAAGCCCAGGAGCTGGAGGTTGCTGTGAGCTGTGACACCATGGCACTCTACTGAGGGCAATAAAGTGAGACTCTGTCTCAAATAAATAAATAAATAAAAAGCCATATATTTAATTATCATTAAGGAAAAATCCTGTGACTACCTTACATGAAATTATGTATCAGGCTCTGCACTGACCCTTTTTGTATAATATTGACTCAACCAATGGCGATTTTTATTTTATATATTTCATTATAAAAATAATTTTTTTTTTGAGACAGAGTTTCGCTATGTCACCCTCAGTAGAGTGCCGTGGCATCACAGCTCACAGCAACCTCAAACTCTTGGACTTAAGCAATTCTCTTGCCTCAGCCTTCCAAGTAGCCTCAGCCTCCCAAGTAGCTGGGACTACAGGTGCCCGCCATAATGCCCAGCTATTTTTTTGTGGCAGTTGTTTAGCTGGCCCGGCTGGGGTTTGAACCTGCCACCTGAGTGTATGTGGGTGGCGCTGTAACCACTGTGTTATGGATGCTGAGCCAATGACCGGCTTTTTGGTTGCATTTGTCATTGTTTTTCTTTTTTAGCTGGCCCAGGCTCAAACCCACTATCTTTGATGTATTTGGCTGGTGCCATAACCACTGTGCTATGGGAGCCGAAATATGTCGAACTCAACAAATGAGTTACCCAGGACCAACCAGTGAAGTTCTTCCTGGGAAAGACAACCCTTACTTGGCAAAGTGCCCTTTCAGGCTAAGAGTCTCTTGGCCCTAGTCTGTTGTCTCCCTGTCTTTCATGTCATCAGGCTGCTGGGTGCTTCTCACCATGGGTTATAGAAATCACTATGTAGGGCATCTTCATGATAGATGTCTGTAGAACAGATAGCTAAAGAAAGGGGTTGGGTTTGGTCTAAAGAATGAGGTAGGAAGAGAGGAAAGTGCATCTGAAGGGGTAGGGAATGGCTAAAGGAAAGGGAGAAGAAACAGTGCCTGGGAAGTAGGTGGTAGGGTAGGGGGAGTGGACAGTTCAGAGACTTCTCCAAAGTCTCCAGCAAGTATACTGACCCCTGGTACAGAGGGTCCATGCTGACCAGAGAGTGGTCTGTAGTGGGTAGAGTTGGACCCTGCTAACATTGGGGCCAGCTGGGACCAGAAAAGTAAGGGAGCTATTGTGAGGGGCCTTGGAAAGTGACTCCATGCTGCATTATTTCCCAAGCAGCCCAATAGGCAGGGCTGTTGTCCCTCCAGTGGAAGAGAAAGGAGGGGCCACATGTAAGAGTGGTAATAAGGCTGACTCCCTTCAGTAGACATAAATGAATCAAGAGAACGAAGTCTAGGGGCCAGGTATTGAAGAGGGAAAACCCAGGGCAGTGGAGGTTAGGGGGAGTTCAGTGACCCAGTTTCATCACTACATGTGGGGAGGGAAGAGAAAAAGTTTGTCAGTGTTTACGCTGAATCCTTTGTGTTCTACTTGGTCCTTCCTATGCGGCCATTTTTTGGGGAAAGAATATTCATACTTAGGCTGTTGGGCTCTTTAGGAGGACTGAACCAGTTGAGCTGTCTGGGGACCTTTGTCCTAAGTTGAGAAAGAAATTTGCTACCTCCAAGGACTGTAATGCCAACTGGCACATGGTGGTGGGGGACACTCAGATGTCTTTGAATGAAGGCATTAGTAAAATTCTCACAACTCTGAGATTTTCTGTCTTCGTCTTTGTTTTCCCTCTGTCTTATCTTGTCTTTTATCTTTTCTTTCTGTTTTTAGATTTTTTTTTTTTTTTGAGACAGCGTCTCACTCTGTTGCCCTAGGCCAAAATGCCATGGGGTAATCATAGCTCACAGCCATCTAAACTCTTGGGCTTGGCTTGGCACCTGTGACTCAGCGGGCTAAGGCGCCAGCCACATACACCTGAGCTGGCAGGTTTGAATCCAGCCCGGGCCCGCCAAACGACAATGACAGCTGCAACCAAAAAATGGCCAGGCGTTGTGGCGGGCACCTGTAGTCCCAGCTACTTGGGAGGCGGAGGCAAGAGACTTGCTTGAGCCCAGGAATTGGAGGTGGCTTTGAGCTGTGATGCCAGAGCGCTCTACCCAGGACAACAGCTTGAGGCTCTGTCTCAAAAAAAAAAAAAAAAAAAAAGAAATGAGGTCTATTATATAGCTGTCATAATCTTTCCTCTGCATTTTATTTGTTACACATTACAGAGTATTATTCAGTTTCAAAGATGATGTCTCTGAATAAGCTGGAAGAGACTATCTCTCACATCACTTCCGTCTTTCACCCCCTACATCTTCCAACACTCTGTGAGCAGCAATGTCTTTGAGTTATTTTTTTCTATCAGGACCCAGGCTTCTTCTATCTCCAAACTTGTCCTGTGGTACAAGACAGACATTTAGAAGATAGGTTATTATGATAAAGGGTACAATCTGTACCTTCTGAATGGAATGAAGCTAATTGCCCTGCAATAAAATATCAATAGTTCAGTGATCTTGTTCACACAGCACTGGAAGCCCATGTCTTTATACAACAGGTTCAAATTCTGTGGTCCCACACAGATGCACACTGTAAACACAAGGGTTTTGACGCGCAAATATGTCTAAAACAAATCCCACTTTTTATTCACTAGAGCCACTAATAACTTTAATCAAGGAAAAGTATCTTAACACAAATAAGAATCTCTACTGGATTAATAAATTGTGATATATGTATGCCATGGAATACTATGCAGCATTAAAAAAGATGGAGACTTTACCTCTTTTGTGTTTACATGGCTGGAGCTGGAAAATATTCTTCTTACTAAAGTATTTCAGGAATGGAAAAAAATGTCCATTGTACTCAGTACTACTGTGAAACCAATTTATAATCAGTCAAATTGCATATGAAAAATGAAACACAACTATAGCCTAGGACGAAGGAGGGAAGAGAGGGGGGAGGGTTGACAGAGGGAGGGTTAGTAGGGGGACCACACCTATGGAGCATACTGCAGGTACAAGTTGGATCTATCAGGTGTAGAACACAAATGTCTTAATGCTGTAATTGGGTAAAAGAGGTGAAAGCTATGTTGATTAGTAGCATGTAAGCACTCCAACTTGCACAAATAATCAACACAACAAATCCCATAACAGTGTAAATGTATGTATGATCTATGTACAAATGACTTTATAAAAAATAAATTAAAAAAATAACTCTATAGTAACAGAAGCACGTAAAACTCCTCACCTATATTTGAGGTCATTTTTATCTTGGACAAAAACAATAATCTAATGAGTGCTTATGTGCATGTGTATACTTGTGTGTGTTTAATTGAACATGAGTATTCAGCAGGTTTCATATTAATCATTACCTATGTAAATAATACCCCTAAGCAAAGAAGATTATCTATGAGAAATGATATTTTCCTAAAGGTAGATCTCTGAGCATCTAGTTCAGTAGAAGACAAACAAGTGAGGTGTCACCATATGTTCACTAATTGTATCGTGCCCACCTTAAAGATGGTCTCTGACGAAGCTCAAAAATGACACTGCAATTTTCAATAAGATTGGCAAATATATCACCTACTAAATCTCAATAGTCTGTCCAAGTCCAGAGGCGTCTCTGTTCTCAGGAATCCAAAAAACACGTCATTTCTAGAGGGCCAAAAATATTGCTATTTTAACACAAAACAGTCTGGGAAAAGATGCCTTTCTCCTCTGATACACAATAAACCACTGGAACTTGTGTTAGCAATCTAAGGCATAAAGGAACTTTCACAACTCAGATTGAAATCTTGCAGCATCTTTAGATTCCTGTAAACATGGGTTCTTTGCCTTAAATTTGAGTCACAGAAAGTTCTATGGACATGGTTACACAATCTTTCAGACACCTATTAAAATATTTGACCTATATTATATCTCTCCGAATAAGCTGGATTTGCTTTACCCAAACTTATTCTCACAATGCATTGTGGATTTTTCCCTAACATCTATGCATTCTACATTTGTAGAATTCTGCCTTACTTACTATATTTGCAAACCTTTGAAACTGTCTTTTTTAGCATCGTATTGCTTTTAATTAATTCCTAATCTTGTTGCTGTATTTCTATGTTATGTTGTTCCTTCATTTGAGAAGGAAAAACAAAAAGAAGCTGTCAACCAAGAGAGGTGAATTAAAATAGATAAAAAGAGAGAAAAAAAAAAAAGAAAGAGAGCTTTTGCTCTCTGAAGGTCTCAAAGTAAGAAGTATAATCTGTTTTTTTAATACCCTTGGTTCATAATAATTTCATCCTATCAGACAGCACCTGTGGCTCAGCGAGTAGGGTGCCAGCCCCATATAGCAAGGGTGGCAGGTTTGAACCCGGCTCCGGCCAAACTGCAACAAAAAAAGTAGCTGGGCGTTGTGGCAGGCGCCTGTAGTCCCAGCTACTCAGGAGGCTGAGGCAAGAGAATCACCTAAGCCCAAGAGCTGGAGGTTGCTGTGAGCTGTAACACCACCGCACTCTACCTAGGGCAACAAAGTAAAACTCTGTCTCCAAAAAAAAAAAAAAGAAAAAAAAAATTTCATCCTGTCTATTTCAATTCTGATCACCCAACCTTGCATGGGGTAAAGGAAGTAATTTTTCATCCCATAATATCACTGATTAAGAGAATATATAAAAATGTATTTAGCATTAAGCCGAACTGTTTGCCTTTGCCTGAACTGCAATGTGGCATGACCTGGTCTCAGAGAAGAAAGCAAAATGCTGCTTTACAGCGCGCCCTGGGTTTAGGGATGCAGTGGTGGCTGAGACTGAACACAGTGCCACCCTGCCAGGACCACGCTGTTTCACGGCGCTCTGAATCAATTAGGCCCCATGACAGCCGCAGCAGTGTCAGCTGGCCCAACTGAAAACCTTTCTTTTCTTCTGTCTTATCTCCATGAAACCCTCCTTCTATAAACAATAGGCCACTCCATTTGTACTACATTATGAAATCTACTATAACAACCTCTTGTACGTGTGTGTGGACATGGCTTTGTGTGTGTACCAAATATCAAAACCATTCAATTACTCAGAATTTTTCTTTGCAGTTTGACAATTACACTTACAATTCAGCAATATCTGAAGTGGCAAAAGACATTTAACAACAGTTTCTTCAAATGTGGTTACTTCAACAAGGCATCACACTTTGTAGCACCTTGCAATTTGACAAGCACCTTCCTATGCATTGTGTCACTAAGCCAGTAAGGGAGAGAGATGTTATTCCCACTTTCTTTAATTGCACAAGCTTAGAAAACAGATTCCAGGGGGTGAAGTCCATGCACAGAGCAGTGCCCTGGTCTGCACCTCAGTAACTTTCTCAGAGCAGGAAAGTGTGCGCAGAACTGAGGAGGGGTTGGAATCTGCCTTTGTTTGCTTCTTGTCACTTTCTGCCCCAAGACTTCTTTGCAGTGCACTACTCAGTGATTTCTTACTGCTCCTGAGGGTCTTTTCTGGGAAAAAGTAAGCATGAGGCACACAGCAGAATCAGTTTTTAATATGCATTCACAGAAGGCTGGGCACAGTGGCTCACACCTGTCAGCCCAGCACTCTGGGAGGCCGACGCTGCTGGATGACTTGATCTCAGGAGTTCGAGACTACCCTGAGCAAAAGCAAGACATGTCTAAAAAATAGACAAGCATTGTGGTTGGCACCTGAGCCCCAGCTGGTTGGGAGGCTGAGGTAAATAGCACTGCTCGAGCCCAAGAGTTTGAGGCTGCTGTGAGCTCTGATGCCAGCACACTCTCCCGCAGGCAACAAAGTGAGACTCGGTCTAAAGAAAAATAATAACAACAAATGCATTCACAGAAAGTAAATAAAAAAATAAAATATAAATTTCATGTATTTTTTTATTGACTCATAGCTGTGTACAATAATTCAATCATGGGGTACAGTGTGCTGGCTTCAGATACAATCGGAGGTATTTTCATCAACCTGATTGCGATAACATTCAAGAGACTTTCTCATTACTATGTGAGAACATTTTTGATCCGTATTTCGAAGTTTTCTCCTGACCATTCAAATATACACCACTGGTGTGATCCTGCCTTTTATCCTCTCTCCCCCCACCCTCTCCCTCCCCTTCCCTCCCTCTCCCCTTTCCCCATCTTCCTGTGTAGCAATTATTAAAGCTCAAATTTGTACTAAAAGTAATTCATGCAGTAATGAATCTGTAAAGCAGTATGCCTTTAGCAGCTGTTACCCAGGTTCACAATATTGGTAAATAGGAAATATTTCTGCCTGGCCAAATGTTTGCTAACTTTTTTTCTACCACAGTCTGAGATGTACAATTCTGTGAATTTTAGTTGCACTTTTAATTAAAATTCTTTTTTGACCTCAAAAATAAAATAAAATAAAATAAAATAAAATGAATAAAAAATAAAAAATATATTTGAGTTTTGCATTCTCTTCATGGAAGGCTCTAGAAACAGTGTGGTGTGGATGGGTGCATAATTCTCCATTGGAAATGAGCCAGAATGCAAACATTTGCTGGGATCTAGGTTGACGTAACATCTATTTACTTGAAAGATGAAATTTCAGCCCAGGCTTCACCTATTCATCTATTTGGATGGTGTTTCACTGCTGTCATCAGGTGAGAGCTCCTCTTTGTTACACTGAATTCTGCTTAATTTATGACCTCCATTAGTGCCTGAGAATAAGAGATAATGTGCTTAAATTTCACAAATATCTGTCAATTTTATGTCACTCTTACTTTTCCCATCCAGGTTCTAAGTCCCGGTCAATAAATTTCACAAAATTGGCATTTCTCGTTCTGGCAGAGAATCTTACTGAGACTAATAAACAATTATATACCACACAAAAACTCAGGAACAGAAGCTTAATTAGTATACGTGCTATTGACTGTGGCCCATTTATAAACTTGAAACTTGATATGGAGTCATATGTACGCAAAAGGGATGTCATTTTCACACTTTCCTACGGAGGCCTGAGATGAATTTCATTAGTGTTTATAAAATCTTTCTAGGGCCTCTTTGGAAGGGCCTTTTTGAAGATTAATTGTCGACTGTAAAGTGCTCATAATAACACATAAATGCTAATAAGTCAAAAAGGCAGCATAGGAGGAGAAATGATGAATGTGTTAGCTCCATAGTTTCAAGACAAAGGACTGAATAGCCTCCAAATCAATGAAATCAAAAATACCTGAACATTAGATGCTTAGGTCTTGGTGAAGAGATAACTGGATAATAGTAGCTTCGCTACATGACTAGGAGAGTGGCTTGAACATGTACAGAAACGGAGAGTTAGAACAGGCAGGGACCTTGGGGAAGCCTATATAAACATCTTTATTTTGTGGAGAGGCCAAGTGTCTTAGCCAGATCCCAAAGCAACTAAAAACCAGTCAATTCTTTTGACTTTTAGTTTAGTTTTCCTTTCAGTAAAACACATTGTATCATATCTGCCCCCAGAGGAAGTAGGAAAACACCTTTGCTGCTCTTTAACACTAGTAGGTTTCTCTTCCCGTCTTTGTTTTGCCCTCACCTCTAATTCCCAGATGCAAGGGGTACTCCAATGACAGGGGTGCCTTGTGTTCACCTCCCTCTTTTATCTCAGCTTTTCTCATTCTCAGCCCTCGCTTTATACTGCACATGAATGTCCCCATCCCGTAAAGTTTTTCTACCGTCTTGAGCTCCGTTTTAGGTGTCTGCTAATGTATTACCGAAGGGAAGAGCTGAGCACAGAGGATATTTTCACTGGATGTTTGCATTTTAGTAGATTTATTCACCCAAATAAATTGCTTTTGTGATGACAGTGCAGTCCTTAGAATACGCCAACAAGATAGATGTCTTTGGGAAAAAAAAAAAAATCACGTGGCAATTCACCAAAAACAAATCTTGCAACTGAAATGCCACTTGATTACTGCATCCCCTCTAAAGGTGAGCAAGATGAGGTCACTAAAGAACTAATTTTTTGTGGTTAGTGGTTGTTTTTTTGCTTTTTTTTTTTTTTTTGGCCAGGCGCAGTGACTCACGCCTGTGATCTTAACACTCTGAGTGGCTGAAGCCAGTGGATTGCTGGAACTCAGGAGTTTGAGCCCAGCTGAGCAAGACTGAGACCCCTTCTCTACCAAAAATAAATTAAAAAAAAAAAAACCTATCCAGAAGTGGTGGTGCATGCCTGTAGTCTCAGGTACTTGGGAGGCTGAGGCAAGAGGATTGCTCAAGACCCAGAGTTTGAAGTTGCTGTGAGCTATGATGCCACGACACTCTACCCAGGACACAGAGTGAGACTCTGTCTCAAAAAAAAAAAAGACCTCAGTTTTTCAGAAGGATGACTTTATTTATTTATTTATTTTTTTGTAGAGACAGAGTCTCACTCTATCGCCCTCCATAGAGTGCTGTGGAGTCACATCTCACAGCAACATCCACCTCTTAGGCTTGAGCGATTCTCTTGCCTCAGCCTCCCAGGTAGCTGGGACTACAGGCACCCGCCACAGCGCCCGGCTAATTTTTGATGCAGTTCGGCC
>CAUYRH010182078.1:0-11535 GCA_963574655.1 Perodicticus potto | reverse complement strand
AATGATTTAAAAGTCTCTCCAGATTGAATGAAATTGTTGAATCAAGTACAGCTTGATAGGGAATCTGTATTTCTTGCTAGTTGGTATTTCCCTGTGACTCCAGCAGGCTCTGCTAATTAAAAAATATATATAATGTAATATAATGTGCCCTAAAAATGACACATCACTTTGTCGCGTTGGAAGCCAGTCTGTCTATGGTGGAGGCCTGGCTTGGAGGAGATTTCTGAACAGGCTTTCCGTTTCTCTTGACATTCTCTTTGTTTTGAGATGGTGTTGATTACAGGCAATTTTCCATCTTTCAGCCTTAGCACATAAGAAACTCTTATAACTGATCTACCCTTGCTCTTTATTTCTTTTTGATGTTGCTTTAAAAATGGTCCTTTTTTAATTTGATTTTTGGAGTTGTAGTAAATGGTACCAATTTTAGGAGAAATAAGTGTGTGCATGTGTGTGATGGACTGTGTAAGTTTCCATAAATTATATTTCCTCTTTAAAACAGAATTCAAAGAACGTCCATGTCCATTATCACAGCTGGATGTCGTTTGGCAGACTGATTACAACAACGGTAAAAAGTTTCCAGCCGTACCTACATTTACACACTGTGCAACGTGACTTTGCAGTTCCTCCCATTATGAGCTGGAGTTTTTTTCCCCACTCTTTGAATCTGAGCTGTGACTTGTTTTGGCCAGTAGAAAGTGGCAAAAGGGACAAGGTGTCAGTTTGAAGACTGCGGCTCCTACGTCCTTGTGCACGTTGGTTATTTCTGCTCTGCCTGTTCTGAAAACAATCCTGCACTGGCCCTAGTGGATAGAGCACATGGGGGGAGCTGACTTCCCATAATCAATAGCAGACTGGCCCCTAATATGTGAGTGATTCAGACAAAATCAGTCCTGTTGCCTAACTGTCCCAGAACTGACTGCAGGTACATAAGGAAGCCCAGACCAGGCCAGAACGGCCAGCCACAGGGTGGACTTGTAAGCTACAGGACACAGCTATTATTTTAACCCCAGAGCTTTGAGGTGGTTTGTAATACAACAATAACTAACTAAGGAAGTTCTATATGTGCCATGATTATGGAGGTATCATCTTAGTATCCTTACTAAGGGATAAGAAGTTTCTTCATTTATTTGGGTGCTCCTCATAACAGTCTTCAAAATAGACTCAAATGTTTTCTTCTGGCAGTTTGTTCTAGAGAGGGTGGCAAACCAACCCAATTTATAAATGTTGTCACAGTAAGTCCCTTTGCCTTTACCCCTAGTGGAAAAATAATAAATGTATTTGCAAATATTTACATATATTAATATTCATTTTAATTATAATCTTTACATAGCCACTGTTATGAGAAAACACAGAGGTATGTGCTGTGGCCAAAATATACTTTGAATAACAGGCTCATATATCCCCTTTTATCTACAACTAATGTCCTTGAACAAAATGGGCTTAGACATTCTTCTTTGAGCAAATTATTTCCAAACTCTATCCAAGTTTTCCTTCCTGCTTTGTGTCAGTAAGCAAGAAAAATGCTTTATAGAATAAAAATATCCATACTTCAGAAACTTCATCTGTCTTCCTTGCAAAGGCAATTCCTTCCTTTGGTGGACGTAATCAGACTTGCTTACTTCTAATCAATACAACTTTTATTCTAAAAACTATGATGTTTGTGTGTGTGCATGTGGGGGTGTCAATTCCAAAATATGTCTGATCAAATAGTGTAACTTTTTACCTAGTTTGCATCTAATAATGTATTTTCTGTAGAGTTAATGTTGTATCTCTAGGACTTAAAAAAATATTTCCTGACTAGTACTGTTCATTTACTTCTCATCTTTATCATAACAAGTAATTGCCATGAACTAATATAAATCAGGAATATCTCTTTTCCCTATAACTTTAAAAAGATTAATTTATAATTTTTCCCATTTCACTTCACTAATAAGAGCTTTTTTAACTACCCCAAGTAGATATGGTCAAACTGAACACAAGGAAGGCAGAAGCAAAGATTTGACGTAAGTGTGTAGGGGACGGGAGGGAGAGAGAAGGAGAGAGAAAGTCAGAGAGACAGAGAGAGAGAGAGCCCTAAAAGGTCACACTGAGGGAGGTGATTACTGTGAGAGAATGTTCCAAACTACTGACCCCCAAGAAGAATTTTGTCTGCTGACTATAGATGTGTTTTGCTTGGCACACACAATGTTTAAAATAAACTTAAATTAATTGCCACGTTTTTAACAATGAGGAATTTCTCCAAAAATGTTCCATTTTCTCTTGAAAAATGAGAAAATATGTATATGCACCCTGGGTCCACATGCTTGAGTGACAGGAGTCTGCTGTAGCCTCCTAGAAACTGCCCCTCCTGATGGGGCGAACCCTCCAGGTCTGACAACGCAAGAGTTCTGTTCATTTGTCTAACATAGAAGAAAGCATAGAAATTACTATTAAAAAACCCATACTTTAAAACTGATTTTGTCTGGGACAAAGTAGAGAGTTTTGAGGGCTTTGGGAAACAAGGGGATGTAGATCTGGCAAGGATTTCCCTGGCTTGCTCAACCCATTTACTTGCTTGGTCTTCTAGGATTTTCTGTTTCAATTCCTGATTTTAGGTTTTGGGGCAATTGAGACAGTCAATACTTTCAAGTCAGAAGTAGCAGGCACAAATGTCGATTTCTTTAAAAAAACAAAAGTGGGAAGACATCTGATTCACATTATTTGAATCCAGGGACACAAAATAACGTCATCAGAAATCGATTTATTTTGTTCTCCATTATTTGACTGCATTGTCCTTTGTGTTGGGCACATTCTGAGACTGTTTTTAGCCAAGAAATGATAAAACGTCCTTACAGTGTCTTTAATGCCAATAATTCTTGAAAAAGGGAAAATATATGCTTCAAACCTTCTGACATCACACGTCAAGAGGGCTTTCATTGACCTGTCTCAGATCACATGTCCAACCTAACAAATTACTAACCTGTGGGGGCCTGGTTTCTCCTCGGTCAGGCCTAGGTTCTAGGTTATCTGCTGCTCTCTGTGGCAGGAGCAAGAAGAGTTAACTTAATCTGGAATTTGTGAAATAATATGTCTACAGTAAAGAAGACTGTAATAGACTTTCTATTAATGGAAAAAGTAGAAAGAAGTTTCAGTCAGGCAAAATGACAGTTGTCTAGACAATTACAAATTAAAATATAACACTAGGGAACTGTGTGGTTATTCAGGAATGCATACTTGAGTTACCAGTTTCTAGAACAAAGTAAAAAATGTTGCTTATATATATTTCCTCCGAAATCTATGAGGTATGTATAAATATGTCATGTATCTTTGTACAAATGGGCCACTGAGAAATAAAGAGAATAAGAGAAGTTATTGAAGAAGTTAAATAAATCACACTGTAATAAAAAGAATAACATATAAGGAGCCAGAAATTTTACCTATTATTACTAGCTGTGTTACTTTAAGTATGTCATTTATCCACATTGGATCTTAGGTAGGTTTTACATTTTTTTAAATTGCAAAATATACAATACCTAGTAATGTACAATATATACACCTATTTAAAGGAAAAATAATAAAGAAAACTCCTGTTGCTTTAAGTATGTCATTTATTCAAATTGGGTCTTATGTAGGTTTTACATTTTTTAAACTGCAAAATATACAATACCTAGTAATGTACAATATATGCACATATTTTAAGGAAAAAGAATAAAGGAAACTCTTGTTACCACCATGCACCTTCACAGTGAAAACGCTGGCATCTGCTCGAAGCCTCCTGATAGGCTCTTCTTTACTCTGTTCCCTTCTCTCCCAGAATAATCACCACCCTGAATTTCATGTTACTCATTCTCTTATCTTCTATTTTTTTCTACCAAACATGTATATTTATCCCTAAAAATGTCATTTAGTTTGCATTGGTTTGGAAACTTATAAAACTGGAATCATATTGTAGGTTAATTCTATGATTTATTTTCTTCAGCATTATACAGCATGTGTCTGATTCATTAATGTTGATATACATAGCTGTTAGTAAGGGGCATGCACATTTTACAAGTAAAATTTTTTGTCTTTGGTAAACCCTTTCTTTACAGAACACTTTCTAAGTCAGTTACATAAGAACCCCAATTTTCTTGGCTCATTTTTCCATCCTTTTACTTTCTCTTTTCATTTTTTAATTGCATAACAGAATATACATAGATTTTTATATTCAGTCTGAAAATCATTGTTCTTCAGCTAGAGGATTTAGTCTGGTTATATTTAGAGTGATTTATGATAACTGGATTCACTTTTACATATTGTTTTCCAGCTGATTCTAAGTACCTTTTTTCTTTGTTGCCTTCATTGGAATTAATTTCATCTCATAAGATATTTTTCCTGCTACCAGATTATTTGCAAAGTACATACTTCTTTACTACTATGGGAATTACCTTGGAAATTATATACATTTTCAGCATTAAACTTTGAATTTAATCAGTATCATTGCTTTTTCCCAAGACCCCATAAAACCAATGCTTTAATCTGCTTGTAACAACTTATTTAAGCTCGATATTTTAATTTTAAAAATATAACCCCATTAAGAAACACATTATATGTGGTTCTCAGTAAGTGTTCATTTAGAATAACCCACATATATAGCACTTCACGTGTTTTCTTTCTCTCATTACTTTTAGCCCTTTCATCTGGAATCTCTTTGTGCCTAGAGCACATCGTTCAGTCCAGTTTCACCTGTGGTAAACATAGTTATGTCTAAAGACGTATTTATTTTGCCTTTACTCCTAAAATTTTCTCTTTCTATGACCACTGAGGTTAACATTTATTTTTTTGGTGCCTAGGAGCCTATTGGAGTTCCACCTCTGTGTTCTGGAGTCTGTTATTGTTGTCTGCCAAATCAACATGCCTTAAAACAGCGGCTCTCAACCTGTGAATCGTGACCCTTTTATAACAATGAAAATACATCCTATACATCAGATATTTACATTACGACTCATAACAGTAGCAAAATTACAGTTATGAAGTAGCACCAAAAGTAATTTTATGGTTGGGGGCAACTATAACATGAGGGACTGTATTAAAGGGTCGTGGCATTAGGAAGCTTTAGGAAGATTGAGAACCACTGCCTTAAAATAATATTTTTTTCCCTTTTCATTTTCTCGATGTTCTATTGTTTTTCTGCATTTTACTATGGTATTTCTAGTGGGGAAGTTTTTTGTATTTAACCTACGTTGGATTGTTTGAACTTGATATCCCTGATCAGTTTTGGAATGTTCTTAGGCTTTATACATCTTCACCTAGGCCTCTGCCCCGTTCTTACTCTCCTTGTCTACTGGAACTCTGATTAGATGTTCTACATTTGATTACATATTTTATTTGTCTACCTCTCTCTATTGTCTAATTTTTTTTGACTTATTTTCTAATTCACTACTTTTTTCTCCATCTGATCAATTGAGTTTTTAATTTATTATACTTTCATTATCTGAACTTTCTATTTTTTCATATTCATATAATTACTTTTATAGTTTGTAATTCCCTGCAGATAGTATCAATCTTTCTTTTTTATTTATTTAAAAGTTTTAATAATATCAGTTTATAATCTGCATTTGAAAATTTCAACTCATCTCATCCTGGTTTAAACTCTGCATTCTGTTTTGAAAGTTGGTTCTTGAGTATGCTGTATTGTTTTCCTTTTATGCTTAGTTATTTTGACTGGGAACTTTTTGTTTGTTTGTTTAGAAAATTGGAGGAATTCTCTGTGATTAGGTTGAAGTTAAACATTTCCAGACATTTCTGTTCACTTCTGTTAAGTTACTGGGGCAATTGAAATTCATGTCTTCTTTTGTTTTTTTTGTTAACTCTTTAGGTGATGTGGATGTGGAATGAGAGTAATTTCTTGAATGTAATTTCAACTTTTATGAAATGATTTTTACTCAGTATGTATTGCTATAATTGGAATAAGGGAGAGGAAGGCCTAGCATCTATAATAAACTATACTACAATTACTCCACTAGGTTGATTAAAATAATGTGTGACTCACCAGAGATAGCATTTTCAATTTTCAAATTACTTGTATTCATTATAGAATTATTTGACATATCAAAAGGTTATCCAATATCAAATATCTACTTCATTTAAACTAAGCCTTCTTATTAATAGCTACCCAGCACACATTTTATTAGCATTGGGGTAAAATGCCTTATTAGGTGGATCTGATGTTCCATTATTCTCCTAGGAGACAGGGATTCAGATTCCCTTTGTCTCTCCCTCACTACAACTGCAGCCTCCTCCTCTCTCTGTCTCCCTCTCTCTCTGTCCACTTGATAACCATTGCGGTGTGGGTCTCTCACAAGGTCTTCCATCAGAGTGAGGTTGGGCTCTTACTGAAAGTAAGACCTTCTAATGGTAGAAAAGGAGAGAAATCCCTACAATGAGAGCAAATGTCATTGAAATATGAAAGCTTGGAGTTTATAGAATTAGTGGACCATAATAAAGTGGCCCTACATATGATAAATATACATATTTGTTGTTAATCGCACCCAACTGGTTAAGAGATTTACTTATATATATATCAGCCAATTCTCAAGTGTTCATCCTTGACGTGCCTTTTGTATGTCTGGTTATGGTTCCACAACAATTTGGCTGTGTATTATGCATATTCAAATTAATTTTGTGTATGTAAATTAGACAATTATGATATGGTAATGCTGATTAGATATGATGATGCCTTACCTTGGATGCAGGCATCACTTTTAGGCTTATACTGTTAGTGTTGTGGCTATAACTGAGACTCATTTCTTTCACATCCACACCCACACCTACATACAAATACATAAGTCTACACACTGTAAACTTTGCTCTTTGGCTTTGATTCTGTTTATGTGCACCAGTATAGTCTGTATATGATTTCTTTGGCCACAAACAGCATGAGTAATGTCTGTGACATCTCCTGTGGTTTAGAACGTGGTTGTGAATGGAGCCTGCGGTGAAATTTTGCTGGGGACGGGGACATCAGCTCAGTCCTCACACCCCATCAATGGTAGTGATGGTCCCAACAAGCTTGTCTCTGAGCCCCAGGATGGTGTTAGCAGGTCCAGGCAGACTGATTCTTTGGCTTCTAGGTGGTTCGCTGAGGTATTGTGCTGTCAGTGGTAGGCTGGACAAGTAGATGGGACCTTAGGCCCCTGAGCAGTGGGTATGGTGTGGCTGATGGCAGCTCCAATGGTTGAGAAAATCCTCTGGCTCCCAAGTGGTCTGTGCTGGTGTTGGCAGTGACTGTGACAGGCTGGACAAACCAGTCTCAAACCTAAATGTGGCACATGTGTATGGGAGCCAGGTGTGGTTTTAGTGGCAGGCCAAGTGAGCCTGTAGTTAGGCCCCCAGGAGAGAGTAGTCAAGGGCCAATGGCAGTGCATAGGGTGGAGGGATCCTCAGGCTTCTGCCCTGTGTGCTCAGTACTGGAGTCGGGGGCTGGGCAGATCTGTCCTCAGGCTCCCAGTGGGGCAGGTGGTGCTGGCTGAGGGGTGGGGCGATTTCCTACAACCTGTGGGAATGCTTGAGCAGGGGCAGTAGGGGCTTACTATGACTGTCCTGCTGGGGAGAAGAGGGTTTCTTTCCCTGGTAGCAACTGCAAACAGGTAGATGTGGAGCATGACCTTTGCCCACAGGTAGTGGCTGCAGATTTGCACGAAGACCAGTGCCTCAGGTTGCCTCTCCAGGCTTCCAGCTAATGCTCCCATGCTGGATGCCCGGCTTCTCCCTCTGTCCTTGCCTCAGGTGTTTCCTGTCACTCCTCTGTTGAATGCCCATGTTCTCTCTTAGGGGATCTGTTTGAAGTGTGATCATCTACTCCATATTTTGGTTCTTCTCTGTGAAGAATGCAGCACCACATGTCTCTTGTCAGCCGTCTTGAAGCCCCTCCCTCCCAGATGATGTTTTTGTATCTGTAGACATTGTGAAACGGCCAAATCCAGCCAGTTATCATAGCACTGTCTCACATAATTATTTTTGTGTGTGGTGAAAACCTTCAAGATCTATCTTCTAGAAATTTTCAAGTATACAACATGTTATTAACTGTAGTCACAATGATGTACACTAGATCTTTCTGTTAAACTGAAATTTTGTTTCTTTTGACCATCATCTACACCTTATCCTCTGGTAACCTCAGCCTTACAAAACATGGGAAGAAATTTTGTCATTTGTGACAAAATTATACCTAAACCCGAAGATATTAAGTGAGATAAGGCAGCCACAGAAAAATGCCATGTGATCTTGCTCATTTGTGTGATGTAGAAAAGTCGAAATCATAAAAGTAGAAACTAGAATGGTAGTGGAGCATTTACTTTTGAGCACTTCACATGCTTCAAATATGGTTCTATTCTCAAAGAACTAAGGCAGTTTCAAGAGAATGAAAAGAATTGAGATATTACAGAAAGCATAGGTAGAAATATCATCCTTAAAAGTCATAAGATGCAGTTCATCTTCCTAGATAGAAGAAAATGCAGCGAGGGTAGGTATAGCTGTAAGTACATTTAAATGAGCTCAGTTTGGCAGCCATGATTATTTCACTGGTGCAGGAGGAAATCAGTTTCAAGAGGGAGCATAAAAAACATTCATAGATTAGAAATGCTTTATCTAGAGACATAAAATGTACATGTTTCAGAAACATATTTTTAAAAAGTGAATGCCATCTGGCTCTTGCTGCTTGAAATCAAGTCCTTGAGAGGTCCCTGGGTTTAGTAAATAGCAGAGAATTAGGAAGTGTGGTACCACCATTCTCCAGAAATTTATAACCTTCTGTAACATCATTCAGAAGCCCAGACTTACCAGAAAGAAGATGCAATTGTGAAGGTTAAAAATTGTAATATCTTCTGTAGAAGATCAGATTGTTAGCAAAAAAAAATGGCTATAGTGTTGCATTTTATTGTTCAGGGAAAGAAATAATGCCATGGGCTGAAAAAGAAAAAATTGTTACTTCCATTTCTGTTTCTAATGTTTAATTATGAGTGCTTTAAGATCAGCCTGTCCATATATATTTTTTGCTATGTGTGTATAGAACTTTCTCTGATATATGGTATTATTCAATAAATGGTTATTCAATTGAATTTGTACAAAACAATTTGATTCAAAAATTAACAAATAAATCTACAAAGTTCGTAGAACTATCTCCTTAAACACTAACAAAATGGTTTAATACCCATAGTATCCAGATTTTCTTTCATAACCGGATACTAGTGAGGCAATGGAAATTACTTTCTGAAATGAGTCACAATGATTTCTATTTTTGAACCAAAATTGTCCACTGACACCCTAGAATTTCTCCACCTGGATCTCTCCAAAATCATGTATTTTAAACACTTTTGGAGAGCTTTTAATAAAGGCATCAAAAGTAGAAAGGCTAGCACACAAAAGAATGGCATGATACATTGCGTTAATCTTTCTCATATGTGAAATGTAATAGAGGTAGGAAGATAAATAGTCTCTGATAGCATTTAAAGAAAACCAAGTGAGAAAACTTAGTGTGGGTACATTTAAAATTCCTAAATATAAAAGCAAAACATAAACCTATCATGAAGTTAAATTCTGTTTTGTTCTGCCATGCTCTTAAATACAGCATGTGAAATACTCTGCAATGACTTGGTGATTGCAAGAAATACTGTGCCTGGAGCAGAACTTTGCATTTTGACTGTGAAGAAATCCATGTTTGCTATGATTTTTTTTCTGAGTGTATTGGAAAAATTAACTCAAAGTTAATATTTTGCTAATTTACTAGAATAAATTGATCTATCAAAACAACTATTTCTTAGCATTAATAGAAAATTTTATAATACAGATTGAATTATAACACCATATTCTATTTCATTCTAGTAACTTTTAAAAAGTTTTAAATTCGAAATATTAATTTCGCGGGTAGAAGTGTTTTTGCTATGTGAATTCCTTGAATAATGCTTAACTAGGGCTTTTGGTGAGTTCGTTTCCAAAAATAGAACAAAATATGTAAGTTTATATCCCATATTCCAATCACAAGCACCCACTTCCTTTGTCTGTCTTTACATCACTTTGTGCCCATGTGTCCTATTGTTTATTTCCCACCTGTTATTGAAAACATATCACATTTGCTTTTTCATTCCTGAGATACTTAGGATATCTGTCTCCAGTTCTACCCAGATTGCTGCAAACAACATTATTTTATTTCTTTTCATGGCTGGGTAGTATGTTACAAATTCATGGTGTGTGTGTGTGTGTGTGTGTGTGTGTGTTTATCAATTTCTCTATCCACTCGTGAATTGGTGAGCACTTAGATTGTTTCCACATCTTTGCAATTGTGAACTTTGCTGCAATAAACATTCCAGTGCAGGTGTCCTTTTGATAAAATGACTTCCTTAGGGTGGATACTGAGCAGTGGGATTGCTGAATCAAATGATAGGTCCACATTTATTTCTTTGAGGAATCTCCATACTGTTTTAAATAGAAGTCGTACTAACTTGCAATCCCACCTACAGTGTATAAGCATTCCTTTTTCTCCACATCCACATGAGCATCTGTTGTTTTTGTTTTAGTTATTTTTGTCTTTTAATTATGGCTCCTCCGATACGAGTTAGGAGATATTGTGTTATAGTTTTAATTTGCATTTTTTGATGATTAGTAATGTTGAACTATATACAGGGTGGCCATAAAGTTGGTGTGCCATTTAAATTTTATAAATATACACTATTTATATATATGGCCATTTGTCTATTTAAAAATCTTCATGTCTTGTGCCCACTTATGATTGGTGTGCTTTTTTCTTGCTGATTTGAGTTCTTTGTAGATGCTGGATATGACACCTTTGTTAGATGTATAGTTTGCAAATACAGCATATCCATTAAGTTTTTTGCAACTATGTAAATTGCACATGAACTTTATGGCCATCCTGTATCTTCTGCCATTATGCAGTTGTCTTTTTATTCTATTGAATATTTCCATTGCTGTGAAGATTTTTGATTTAATTCAGTTCCACTTATTTGCTTTTATTGTTGCTGTATTTGCCTTTGGGGTCTTAGTCATAAATTCTTTGCCTAGGCTGATGTCTACAAGAGTTTTTCATAACTTTTATTCTATAATTTTATGGTTGCATTTCTTGGATTTAAGTCTTTAACCTATGTTGAACTCTACCTTGAATTGGAGGGATGGGGCTCCTGTTTTATTCTCTCTCTCTCTTTTTTTTTTTTTTTTGTCCAGGGCTGCGTTTGAACCTGCCACCTCCAGCATATGGGGCCAGCACCCTGCTCCTTTGAGCCACAGGCGCTGCCTGGTCCTGTTTTATTCTTCTACATGAAGCTATCCAATTTTCCAGCACCAATTTATTTTTTTATTTTTTTTATCTTTTTTTTTTGTTGTTGTTGTTGGGGATTCATTGAGGGTATAAGAAACCATGTTACACTGGTTGCATTTGTTGGGTAAAGTCCCTCTTACAATTGAGTTTTGCCCCCAAAAGGTGTGGCACACACCAAGGCCCCAAGACCCCACCCCCCTCACTCCTTCCCTCTCTCTGCTCTTCCTTTCCCCACCCCTCCCTCATTCTTT
>CAUYRH010182077.1:0-21225 GCA_963574655.1 Perodicticus potto | reverse complement strand
TTTTTTGAGACAAAGCCTCAAGCTGTCACCCTGGATAGAGTGTTGTGGCATCACAGCTCACAGCAACCTCCAATTCCTGGGCTCAAGTGAGTCTCCTGCCTCCGCCTCCCAAGTAGCTGGGACTACAGGCGCCCGCCACAACACCCAGCCATTTTTTGGTTGCAGCTGTCATTGTTGTTTGGCGGGCCCGGGCTGGATTCGAACCCGCCAGCTCAGGTGTACGTAGCTGGCGCCTTAACCTGTTGAGCCACAGGCGCGGAGCCATAAAATTACTTATTAGAATAATCTTGACAGCATTTTGCCTTTTAACCTTCAAAAGTAAGGACTTTATTCCAGATTTCCAGTGATGTACTGAGATTCAAGTCAGTACAATTCAAGGAAGAAAAGAAGAGTTTTTATAGGGTGTCCAACCTTTGGCCTCTGGGCCTCATGTATTTTTTGAAGTCTGTTTTGCTTACTTTAACATAGTGGATATCATGAAAAGTATGCATGAATCTTTGCTCTTGCTTATCAGCTGTTGTTAGTGTTTGTGTATGGAATGTGAAGCCCAAGGCACTCTTATTCTTCCAATTTGTGGCAGAGAAGAGAAAAGGTTGGACACCCCTGTAGGACCTGATCATCAGCCTAGAGCAGTGATTTTAACTGCTGTGTGTGGCAAACTGGTATACCATGAGAGGATCTGGGGTGTTCTACAACATTGTTTTTTTTTGAGACAGAGTCTCACTTTATAGTCCTGGTAGAGTGCCGTAGCATCATAGCTCACAGCAACCTTTAACTCTTGGGCTCAAGCAATCCTCTTGCCTCAGCCTCAGCCTCCTGAGGAGCTGGGACTACAAGAGCCCGCCACAACAATTGGCTTCAGAGACCTTAGAGACAAGTCTCGAACTCCTGAGCTCAAGCAATCCACCTGCCTTGGTCTCCCCAGAGTGTTAGCAATACAGGTGTGAGCCATTGCGCCTGGCCCTGCCACGAAAAATTTTAAAAGATCATTCATTAAATTATTTTTGAAAGAAGGTCAAAGCACAGTAAGTATATTCTTTTTCTTACTTTTCTTTTTGATCAATATCATTTAAATGTGCCACGGAAGTTTAACTGTAGGTTCAAGGTTGCTGTGAGTTAACAAAGGTTGAAAAACACTGCCCTAGCATTCAAAGCATTGTGGGGATACCACTAGCGTAGGAAAGAGTCCTGATCTTGTGGGAATGAACAGATGAAGGGTCACGTGGGAGAGGAGGGTGGAGATTATGAGAGAAACGGCTTCCCCAAATTGATTCAGGATCAGCTTTGCTGGAATATTCAAATGTTTGGGTTCTTCTATTTCATTCTAATATCTATCAAAGAGTATAATTATTCAATTTATTTTTAAATGCATTTTAAATGTACATGTTCTTTATAAATCTACTTATCCTAAGTTATGTGCGGTGATTTTAAATATGCTGCAAATTTTTTGACACTTTCCCACCCTGGAATATATATGGCCTTAGGAATTTGCTTGAAACACATAGAATGTGGTACAGTGTTGTGTGGCTTCTAGACTAGGTCAAAAAAGTGAGGCAGCTTCCGCCTGGCTTTCAGTCTTAGGACCCTGAGACCCAGCCACAGGCCATGTGTAGGTGTTCTGGCTGATAGCTTCAACTAAGGGCCCTGCCATCAGTCAGTAATAATCATTAGACAAGCACGAGGACAAGCCTTCAAATACCAGCCCCTCGTCTTTGAGTTGCCCCAGCCATCACCAAGAAGATTACAGTTGTCCCCACTGAACCCCATCCATGTTGAATGTTCACAAGCAAAGTACTATTGTTGTTTCAGGCCACTACATTTTGAGGTGGTGTGTTAGGTACTTGAGTCCCAGCTTTCAATACATCTCTAGCTCAGATTAGCTGAAATAGATAGGAAGAAACCCTTTTCCCACCTTTTCCTTCTTCCGTTAGCAAGACTGATTTTAGCACCTCCTGGTACTAACTGTTGGAGATCAAATGTGGTTTCCAAGGGCCATGGGAACAAAGGAACCACCGTCACGTGGACCCAGTCTCTCCTAACTCCGTTCCTTGAAGGTGATAGCTAACCTTGTTTTTCTCTGCTGTACATACAAAGAGCAAGAACTGTTCTGGGTGGCACGTCAAATACACAACACGAACAACAGCCGATGAGCAAAAGAAAAGGTCACTGACACCACAGATAAGCCAAACAGTCCTAAAAAAATATGCACCCCTGGCTTAGAGGCTAAGCAGGGGAAAGAGAGAGCTTGATTCCCTTCATTTTCTTTTTCTCTAGGTAGTCCTAGATTCGAAATGAAGGAAAAAAAATAAGATTTAGTCTTTCCTATCTCCATCATTTTTCTGAATTCAAATCTCTGGGGGTTTTTCCCCCTTTGGAGACAGTCTCACTATGTTGCCCTCAGTAGAATGCCATGGTGTCACACCTCACATCAACCTCAAACTCTTGGGCTTAAGCAGTTCTCTTGCTTCAGCCTCCCAAGTAGCTCAGACTACAGGCGCCCGCCACAACACCCGGCTATTTTGTTGTTGTTACAGTTGTTGTTGTTTTTAGCTGACCTGGCCAGGTTTGAACTGCCAGCCTCGATGTATGTAACCAGCGCCCTACCCACTGAGCTATGGGCACCACCTGAATTCAAATCTTTGTGAAGGCCATTATGCCTTCTTTTTCACTGAAAGGGCACATAGCCTTTCCAGTCTTATAAAGGGATCAAAGCAGCAACGTATTTCTATTCATTACCAAGGAAACAGGATTTAATTATCAGAGTTATGTGTTAAGGATACCACTGTCTTCAGGCACTCCTCACCGGCCTTCAAAGGTTATGGCTACTCTTCCTCTTCTTCTAAATTTGACTGTTCCCAGGATTCCCTTTTCAGACTTTGTGTCACTTTTCTAGTCCCTGTTAGCCATTCTCATAGCTTTAGCTACCACCTTCGTGTTAATGACTGTGGAGAGCTAGACTACTTCCAACCCTCCTGGGATAGTTTTCTGATACTTCAAATTCCGCAGGCACAGGACAGAGTTGCTGCTCCTGGGCCTGCGGCCCACTCCTTCCAGTGCACACTCCCTTGGCTCACCCCACACAGCCAGTTTTCCCATTCCACTGACTCCTCACTTTTCTCGAATTTCCCTTCTCGCTACCTTCACTGTTCCTAGGTACACAGCAGTGGTCCTGATTCTTACTTAGATCACAGGCTGTTTTACACTCTACCTTCAAATCTTCAGGACCCAAAACAATGTACTCTTTTTCAAATGTACACCTGACCCTGTCATTTCCACTACAAAAAAAAAAAAAAATTCCTTTCATGGCTCTTCATTTCCTATGGATTTTATTGCCAAAGCAGAGTATAGGTCTGTAGATACATTTTTTTTTTTTTCCTGGAGAGAATGTAACTTGTTTTTTTTTCTCATAAGGGTATGCGTGCCCTCCCCAAAAGCTAAACACTTGCATGTCTCAGGCTAATGTTAAAATTCTTAATGGGCCCTAACTGCTGCCATCCAAGAAACTACCTTCCTCTTTTCAATAAACACCTGGGGCCTCACTACCTACAGAAAGCTGTGCAGGCCAACAAACAGGATGCCAATTCTTGCTTCCCTGCAATCGGGCTTCAAATTGCTCTTTCCATCTACCTTCTGGATTTACAAACTGGGGTAAGGGTGGGGGAAAAGATTTAAAATAAAACCATAAAGTACAAACGAAGACTAATTAGTGTTTGTGCCTCATTTATACACTGTTAAAGAACGGCAGGCTTTTCTCTTTTTTTTGTGTGGTAGTGCTTTCTTGAGAGGGAGACTTTGGGTGGTAAACATGTAATTTATAATCCCCAGCAGATTTCTGATTCTAGATAAATGCCCCCCCACACACACTCCTTTTATAGAATGTTGTATAAGAACATCCAACGGCAGTTTTATTTCACACCTAGCCACAATTTGGTATGTATTTAACAAATCCAGTAACTAATAACACAGTTCTTGGCGTTCTTGATCCACTAGGAGGGCTGCGCGTCTTTCTTTACCTTAATTACTGCTCCTGGTTCACTCACCACCCCCTAAAAAAGACAGTCGACGGGTCACCCTGTATCCCTAAAATTCCCCATCTGCTTTGGAGAACGTTCCACGTTTTGAGGTAAAGTGTGTTCAAACTAGTCTTGCTGGTGAAACCTGTTATATCTTACAGCACGGGCTCTTCAGCTGCTGTTTTTTGTTTTTTTTTTCTTTTTCTTTCAAAAGTTAAGTTTTAATTGCTGCCTCCTAACCGAGCTCTTCACCGTCCCTGGGCGGACGAATCCGAGCGAAGCTTATTTCCCTGCGCTTAAACCATCTACCTATAAATAGCGCTCACCGCGCTGAGTCACCCAAACCCCGAGTTTCCCCAAATAGCTCATAACGACTGCTGGAATCACGTCCCTGGAGCTGTTACCGGCTCCAGCCGCGCTGGACCCTGGGCCTGCACGGACGAGCAGGGTCTAGGGACGCGGGCGAGGCCGCCGCTTCCAGGCCTGGAGTCCAGCGCGCGGGCCGCGCTCTCGGGACGGAGGATGCAGCTGGCCGCTAGACTTGGCCTTGACTGCTCCGGGTCCGCCCCCGCCCCGTTGCAAGCGGGGAGCTGCGGGGGGCCAGCACCAGCCTCCGCCCTGCGCCGGCCGCTCACACAATGGGGCGCGTCCGGAGGGGACAGCCGCGGCTCCCGTTCAGGTCCCCGATCCGGGGACCAGGACAGCTGGCGGAGCAGCCAGGGGGTGATGCCAAAAGGGGAACTGTCTATCCTTAGCCCACTCCCACCCAGAGAAAGGGTGGCGGTCGGCGGCACGGCAGAGAAACAGCATAGGGGAGAGCGCGGAAGCGCCACCCCCTGCAGTCAGGGCTGGTGACGTCACTCCCACTGTCCGCCTGTAGCGGGGGCGGCTGCCCGTCACGTGACCCCAACCCCCTCCCGCCAAATCCCGCGCGCGCGATCCCTCCCCCAGCCCCAGCTCCCGCCTCTCCCCCTCCCCTCTCCAGTCGGCTGTCAACAGCGCCAGCTCCGTCCCCTCCCCCGCGCCCGGAGTAACGGCGGCGCTCGGGTCCCGGGCTGCCGGAGGCGAGCGTGCCCCCGTCCCACCCTGCCCCCGACTCTCGGCGTGCCGGGAGCGTGGGCACCGGAGCCGGGGCGCGCGGCGGCGTGCGGCGACAGCTCTCGGCTCCATCCTCCCGCAGCCGCCCGAGACGCCAGGTCCGAGCTCGGAGGGAGCCAGGCGCGCCCAGCGGCCCTCGGCCCTGACACGTCGCCGCTGGGGGTGGGCTCCCGGGCGGGCGAGACCCCTGCCCGCAGCCGGCGCCCCCGCTCTCCCCGCCGCCCAGCGGCGCTCTCCCCGCCGCCCAGCCCCGTCTCAGGCCGCCGCGCGGCCCCCGCTCAGCTAGCGGCCAGGCGCGGACTGCCGGCAGGAGCCCCTCGGCCGCCCCCGCCGTGGACCGCGGGGGCTGCAGACCTGGTGGCCGTCGCTGCGCCTCGTTCTGTTTCGTCCCTCAGTTCCCTCCTGAAAGTGAAGGCTGGGGGAGCGGGAAGAGAATACCCAGTGTTGAGAGGGGCGGCGCGAACTGACCTGTCAACGGCGGAGGAAGACCCCGGTCGGGGCGCCTTCTCGAGCCCGCGCGGGGGTCGGAGCCCTGGACTCGCACAGGGAGGCGCGGCGGCAACCGCCAGGTGTCCCCCCTCGGCTGGGCCCTGGCTGCCGCGCCCGTCCCCTCCCCTCCCCCGGCGCCGCGCTCTCCGCCCCAGCGTAGGGGACAAGGGAACCCCCCGGCTCGATTTTTTGTGCAGTTTCAGCAAAGCTCCGAGGAAGTTGGTCCTTTTGTTCCACTATTTATAGATTGCGTCAACACTGCGAAAAGGAGAAGGCGGAGCGGTGGCCCCTCCCCCACCCTCCCTCCGCGGGCTCCAGGGAGAGAAAAGCCCCAGCACACGACCTAAGCGCTCGGCCCGCCAGCCTCCCGCCCTCGGCCTGCTGCTCGCCGCTCTGCCCTCCTCCCAGCCCGGGCCAGAGCGCTGCCGACCCCGTCACGTGCCCGCTCGGGAAAACCAGCTCCCCGGGGCTCTGCGGCCGCAGCGGCCTTGCCCGGCTGCGCGCACCGCTCGTGGGTTCGCGCCGCAGCTCAGGCGTCGCTCCAAGGGTGGACACCCGCGCCTCGCCACCCCGCGGGGATCCCAGGGTGCGCGGGTCCTGGGAAAGTCGTGCAGCGTCCGTGGCTTCAGCCTCTGACTCCCCCCACCCTGCTTAGCGAATGCCACCGCCCTGCTCGCGGAGTGTGCGCGCATTCTCCCTTCGCCTCCCAGCCGGCGGCCTGACGAGTCTCCGTGCCCCTTGCGCGACCTCTCTCTCAGGCCTCGCCGTGCGAGCGCCCTCGGTCCCGCGCGTTTGGGGAGGGCTGAGGTGTGAGGAATGCGGGGGTAGCTCGCCGTTTCTCTGGGCGGGAAGGCGGAGCGCGGGGGTGCCAAGGCGCACGGAGACGCTCTGACTCCTCCGCAGGTGCAGCGAGGCGCGGTGCTAGCTCGCGTTCCCCTTCCCTGGTAGGGACCAGGGAGTTGGCAGCCCCGAGCGGCGGTGAGAGAAATGTAGTCTGGGGGGAGTTCCTGGAAGTTAGATGAAAGGCAGAAACATGCGAACTTTCCTTCAAACGCTGATGACGAAATGAAAGGCCCGGCCATATCACCGAAATGAAACTGAGCTCTCTTCCAGGCTTCAGCCGCTGATCCTGAGCTTCATGTAAACAAGGAGGGCGGTAAACCCGAGAGGAAGGCCTTACAACACAACCAAGAGCAAGGAACTAGTTTGAGTGTAATTTACCTCCGTAGCTTCCGGTCCTTTCCCTAAGTAATTTATTTAGATTGCAGTTTTAACTTTTCCAGGATAGGAATGAAATAATCAGCTCACCAGATCACCGGTGGAGGAAAACCGGGGCTGAACTGGGGCGAGGGCAGGAAACGTGTCGGACCTTTACCGCAGCTGGACAGTGTGGTGAACAGTTTGGAAGGGTTACATTATTTTTTAAAGGGGCTGGGAAAACCATTCCCACTCTCCTTTGTTCGGGACAAGTGCAGACCAGGGGTACTCTGCAAGGGCCGGCGCACCCTTAAGCCGTGCTACCAGGCTGGGCCCTGGGCTCGTCCAAGCCTGGAAAGCGTTTTGGACGGGCCAGACGGGGCAGCAGTAAGTTTGCCTCCGTTTGGGAAACTTTTCCAGGCTCGCCCCCTCCCTTCTGTTTTTAAGAGGAGGCCTTAGGCGATGGGTTGATGAAGCCAGCTTAGTGTGCGCTCGCTGGTGAGACGAAGAGAACCCGTGCAATTGTTGCTGAATTCCCAAAGGCGGGAGCTGAGTCGACCCCGAAGCTATCCTTACACCTCGTGCGGAAGCTAGCTCCGCACCCCTTTCCTACCAATGCAGCGAAAGGCCCGGCCCCCCTCTTCCCTGTTTTACTCTGCGCTGCCTTCTATATTTGAAAGGTACAACCCTCTTAAGTAGGCACATTCGTTTCCGCGGCAATTTATATGCTTCAGTGTCTACAAACCACTTTTCTTTCCATGAAGAAAACAAGCCAGGAACTCCTGGCTCTCCCCGCCCCTACCAGGGGCAGAGATGCCCAGGCCTGGGCCTCTGCCTTGGTTGCCCCGCCCCAGCTT
The DNA here is from genome assembly GCA_963574655.1 of Perodicticus potto. Lineage (NCBI taxonomy): Eukaryota > Metazoa > Chordata > Mammalia > Primates > Lorisidae > Perodicticus > Perodicticus potto. The sequence continues at coordinate 13,571 of CAUYRH010182077.1, read as the reverse complement.
CGGGCCAAGCCGCGGGGTCCCCTCCACCACGTCCGGACACGCGCATTTCCCCCCTACTTTGCTCTTTAGCAGTCTTCCCAGCTGCGAAGGGGAAGGAGCGAAAGCAAAACGAAAGCACCCAGGTCGCATCCCCAGTCGCGGCAGCTTCCCCGAGCGGAGGCCGTGGGAAGTCAAGGTCCGAGGTCGCAAGGCCAGGGTGGAGGTCCGAGCTTCGCTGCGGCTGGCGGGGGCGGTCCCGGGAGGGCGCCCAGGAGCTGCCAAGAGTTGCCCGGGGCCTCCTCGCTCCTCCTACCCTTGGGAAAAGCCTCCGCGGATGATAATATACCAGCCCTGCAGGGAGTGTTTAGCCTGGGTCTTGAGTTGAAATTCCGGACTGACTGGGACCGTGGGGAAGGCATGCGGAGAAAACAAGTGTGGCGCTGGGGCGCGCCTGGGCCCCGGTAGCGGTGCCGGATCTCCGGGATAGGCCTGGGCTGGCAGTGGGGTGTCGAGGGCGCATGAAGGCCTCCCGAGATGCAAGGCCCACAGAACTGTTGCTCCAGAGAAGTTAGATGAGCATCCCGCCTCCCCGCAAAAGCCAGAGTCTCTTGTTCTGTGAACACTTTGGGACTCTGGTGACATCCTCTGCACCCACTGTCTTCCCTCACGGGACTCACTGCGGGGACAAAGGCGGCCCGAGTAGATCTGGAAGAGGCGAGGCCCGCGTGGGCGGCTTTACCGGCTGCAGACTTTCTGTTAAGCAAAGGCATCTTCACGAGGTGAAGACAACACCCCATAAAACCCCCTGGCAAGTCAGCCAGCCCCATGCCGGTTACATAAAAGGTATCTTGGCGTTCTCCTCCCCCTCTTCCCAAGGAACCAACATCGGCCCGCGCTCTGCCTGTCTCTGCCACGCTCGTGCTTTTACGTAGACAAACGCCCACAAAGCCCCATCTTTAAAGCCACACAAATACTTCATTTATTATATTTGCTGTAGCAATATTTGTGGGACTTAGCAAGTGTTAAAATCTGTTGATCCTAAATGAGTCCAGTGTAGTTCGGAAACAGTTTTTCTGCAACTGGTCGAGTCTGTGCACCTGACTGACGCAGGGCGTAGCAGAGGGCCGCGACACCTCCAGCGGCTCGGACCCGCTTTGGCTCCTGTTCGCTTTAAAGCAGGGAGAGCTGGAATTGTGTGTGCGCTTTCATTGTTTAGCCTCTGCATGGCCAGTTATTAATTTCACCAGCAGGACTCCAAAACAGCTTAAATTTTTAAAAACGAGGAATGGAGTTCGCTTAGGGAAACCAAAGGGAAGGCAGTTTTGATTTCCTGCTGCTGTTTTGCAGGTATACCGGCAGTAGTCAATCCCAAACTAGCTTTTTTGGTTTTTATTCCTGTCCTCTTTACCGCAACAGCAAATACCAGAAAGTCCTAACTGTAAAAAGGGCGGCCCACTCCACCGAGCTTCTGCAGTGATGAGCAGCAGCCTCTGAGTCTCTTCCTTTTAGGGAAAGCCTCTATTTCTTTTCTAAATTACTTAGCAAAATCTGTTTTTGACTCAACAGACTATAAAAATGCCTGCTTTTACCATGCTCGCCCTTTGGTTTCATATGTAGCCACTTTTATCACTTTCTTGCAAGTTTTTATTTCACCTCCGAACGTATTTTTGTAAACCAGGTTCCACCAGGTCGTCTTGCTAAACTGTGCATCTATAATTACGAAGTTGGTCTTTTTTCCTCTCGCTTTCTTAAACAAAAAGTATACACGTGGCTATGAAAGCCGGTGGTTGTCTTTTTTCTGCATCCTACTCTTTTTTTTCCGCATTCACAAATGATGCTTTGCCTGGGTTAAGCTCCGGCATCAGTGGCTGAGACGTTAACCGTCTGGAAGGCCCCCCAGCACCATCGAAAGCCCCAGCCCTGCTCATGCCATAGGAGCCCGCACCAGAAACCTCGATTTGGAGTCCAGTTTGGAAACAAATCTGTGCCTTTCGCGGTGAAATGGGAACTTGCCCAAGCGATGCATCTGGCTTTAGATTTTATGGAGAATATGATCTGGAAAAGGCAACGCCTGTTTCAGCCGGGGCAACACGCCCCGCGCGGGTCCCCCGGGGCTCCCTCCTCCAAACGCGCGCCGGGGTCTCGACCGGCGAGGCCTCAGCCGACCTCTGGGCTCCAGGCTTGGGGTCAACCCCTCACCAGTGCGCTCCCTTCTGGGCCTCGCCTGGGGTCGCTCGCAGCGGCTGACGAAGCTTTTCGACCCGAGGAGAAAGTTGGAGGCTGCAGATCAGATGTCCTTAAAGGGGCTGGGGAAAGCGAGAGGTTCTTTGCAGTCAGAGCCAAGGAACTCGAACACACCGCACTCGCCTGGAGGCGCAGAGAATTATCCTGGGGGAGCACACGTGTTCCGGAGGCTTTGCCAAAGTTTCCCGAGTCCCGAGGTAGCCTGCCTCCCACCCCCGCCCACCTCCGGGTTATTTCACAATCCTCTTCTGACCGCCTTAGGCCAAGACCCAGGCGAGGGACGGGGGGCGGGTGGGAGGGTGGTGGGAGCGATGGACCTTGGTTGCTTCCCGCCCTTTCCACAGCAAGCGCATCTGTGGGGTTAAAAGGCGGGGTGGGCGTGGGCAGCGGAGCGAGTGTTCGGCCCCCTCGCGCAGGAGAAGCGGGTTGGGGGTGGGGGATCCCGGAAAGAAACGTGGAAGCGGGGAGCAGAGTCTCTGCTATTGCCGGCTGTTGCGAGGACGAAGCTGGCGGTGATGGAGATGGGGCCGGCAGCAGGGGAGCCTAACTGGTTATGGCACTTCTCGGCCCCCCCCCCCCAAGCAGGGTTATGTCGGGAGAGCGCCCTGGCACGGAGCTCTGCGGGGCGGGGAGGTTACTCCCCCTCGGTGAGCCGGGATGGGCGGGCGCCCAGGAGCGGGCAGCGCGCCGCGCGCGCGGAGCTCGGGGCGCGGAGGTCGGCGAGTCGCCTTCGGAATGGGCGGCGGCGCTTCTCCAAAATAGCCCCCTCGGCCAGCAGCTCTTAGCACTGGGAGAGTAGATAGAAAGGGATTCCGGGAGCCAGGGAAGCTCAGTTGAGAACGTCCCAGATTTTCCACGTTTGTCCAGTGGCTGGGATTCCTGATAGCCTCGCGGAGATCTGCACCCATTTCCCCTTCCAGAACGAAACTGCAGGCGTGCTCCTCCAAAAGAAGGCTGAAGCCGGGCCCGGTGTGGAGCCCGAGCGATCCCCTCCGGCCGATCTGCAGCTCGCCTCTCCCAGGCCCGCGGGCAGCGTCCCTTCCCAGCAGCCGGGGGCTGGTGGTGCGCGGCTCTGGGCGCGCTCGGCCCCGGGGCGGCACCGCAGGAAACGCTCGGTCGGGTTTTCGGTCTCCCAGTCAAAACATTTGGCTGGATCTCGAAATAACCTTTGCGATAGTCCGGAAAAGGAACAAGACAAACAGACTCCCCATCAGGCTGCCGTCAGAGAACCGTTTCCCCGGACTGCAGTGAGATTGTTTTTTTCATTAGTTGTAGGAACGTCAGTTTTGCTGATTTACCTGCCTGCTGCAGGTCCCGGCTGTGCGCTCCTTTCCCGACTTCAGCGGCCTGTCTGCTCCCTTCTCTCTCCCCCGCTTTAAAGCTCCAGTAGTCGATTCCATTATAGCCGCTGTCGTGTATATATAGAGGGGAGTGACAGTCTCACTCAGCCTTTATCGAAGGTCAATACGAGCCATTGGGTTTGCACACAAGAGTCATCTTTTCGGTTCCTTTGATCCACAGCGAGGGAATTTTTTTTCTTTGCGTGTTCCAATTTTTGCACATTGAGTTCGGTAACGGCGCTTTCCTTCCAGTTCCAAGTTCCCTCTTCTCCCCAGCAATTCTGGGTATTTATCTTTACAGGGACGTAGAGTTAGGGGAAATTCAGTACGTGCTAAGACTAACCTTCACTTTCTTTTTTTCCAGACCAGAATTAACACCCAACGATGTCATCAGTTAAACAAAACGGACTTTCATATCATTGAGCATGGATCTCCCCCATTAAACTCTTCAGTTACGTCACTTAGAAGAAGGAAGCAATAAAAACGAAATTCTTGCAAATTAAATAAAATTATGGAAGCTGTCTATTTCGGGTCTGGATGCAAAAGGAAGTTTTGGCTTTTTTATAAAGAGCTCGTATTGATGGACAGTTATTAATATGAAATAAAGTATATTAATCTAGACCTATCTGGGTGCCTGCAAGTAGTAGGTGTTCAGGGGATATTTAGTATCCTTCTCTCCCTTTTCTTCACCCCATCCTTGGAAATTCTGCCAGAAAACACAGACTTCCCGGTGGTTAAGGAAATCACACCCAGACTTCGCTCTGGTTCGTGTAATCTGCACTCACTTAAAAAACTCACGAAATTCTATCCAAAGAACTTGAATAATTTACTAAGTCCTTGGAAATAGCTAAACAAAGTAAAAAGTTAGATTATTTCCATCTAACTCCCAAACATATTCAATTAATTCGATTTTTTCCGGCGGCTCTAATAGGTAAAGTATCATCATTTGATTTCGTTTTCTGATTTCTACAGTAAAAACGAAAATCGTGGGCCCTTGTTCACTTCTAGCGCTTCTGCTAGAGCAGCCTTTACCCACAGACTCACGTATCTCGACCTGGTATCTTTCATAGCGCAAATTTTATCTGGGATCTGTTCAGCTCTCTATTTTCGAGAGAAACTTGTGCCTTTTTTTTTCCTCTTAAAAAATAAAATGCGAAAATGGAGAAATGCTTTGTAGCACCGAGCCTTGGAGGAAACCCACCTGCCGCCTCCTGGGTGCGGAGTCGCGGGAGAGAACGGTCTGCGGGCGCAGAGTCACCGATCCGGCGCAGTCACCTGGTCGTGCCTTATTTTCTTTGGGACTCTTTTTTGGGGAGTGAACAGACTCGTAGTGAGTTTCCTGGCAACTTCGCACTGCTTTTTAAATAGAGAATTCCTGCAGTTTGCCCCCACTCACAGGTTGTCCTGCCTCCGGTTGTTGGGGGAGAAGTGTTAAAGTTTTCAGCTCAATCTTTTTGCTTTTTCTTCTTCCAAAGGAGTAGTTCAGCGCTGCAGGTGACCTGTGGGGGCCGCAGGTCTCAGCCCCTTAGGACCCGGCTGCCCTGACGCGTGAGGGGAGAGCAGTCGCTCCTACTAAGTGCATGGAGGTGTGCGCTGTGCCCGGCGCGTGAATCTGGTACACTAGCCCCAAGTTCAACGGCGATGAAAACCAGCGGTACCAGTATCTTCTCTTCACACGCGCGTCCTGTGGACAGACGAAGGGGCGCTGACCTCGCTTCGGGCACGGGACTCTCCTCTTTGGGGATCTGTTTAGGTCCAACCTAGACAGCCACGTCTCCGCCCTCCCTTCCAGTGGTCTTCAGGCCCGGGTGCGAGTGCGAATCCCGCCCAGTCCCGCGCTGGGTTCCCGCTCACGCAGAGGCGCGAGCGCTGCGCGGGGGTCACACTAGGTTCAGAACCGCACGTCCGGGTCAGAACCGAAGAAAGAAAAACCCCAAGTCCGCCCAGGGCGCGAGCTGCTGTCTGAGTCCTCAGTCCAGCGCCCCGTCAAAGTCCTGCTTAGCGCGCAAAAGTCCCAGAGTGAGTGGTGCGCTGTCACCGCGCCTGGCGGGCCGGCGGAATCATCCCTGGCCTTCTGTGGGCTCCTGGCGTCAGAGTGCCCAAGACGTGCTGTTATTTCTGCAAACTGAGACTTAAAGTGGGACCCCGGCCTCCACGCCACCCCTGCGGCCCAGGAATAACGACAAGAGCTTTCTCCCATTTAGACAAGGGGCCGGGGCTGTCGCTGCTCCAGGGACCCCTGGTGCCCCGGCCTGGCCTGCTGGCTCCGCGGGGCGCTCTGCAGTGGGGCAGGGAGGGCGGCGTCGCGGCTGGGCCGAGCGAAGCCCAGGCGGGCTCTGGCGCAGCTGCGAAACTGGAGGCGTTTGGGCGACTCTACCCTGAGCGAGGGGCGCACAGGGAACACTGCTTCGCGAGCTTCACGGTACCGGCGGCAAGTCTAGCTCAGCGTCCTCACGACGCATCTTTCGGGGCTCGTCAGCCAGCTAACAGAAGCACAGGGGTGAGGGTCCCTGGAGCTCTGCGGCCTTGCCTACCCAGGCGTTCCCAGCCAGGGCACAGGAGCGGCCTTGACCTGCTGGGTGCCAGATATGGTCTGGCTCTGGGTCTCTGGCTTGATGGGCGGCCTACCCTCAGAGCCTCTGCGGATGGCCAGTGGTGGGGACGCCTCAGCCACTGGCCTAGACGTAAGGGCTGCCTGGGCCTCAGTGGCCTCTGAGCAGGGGTCACCTCAGACTTAGGTTTCTTCTGCAACCAAAAAGAATTACACAAGTTTTCCAAATCTGCAGCCAGTGAACTCAAGGCCGATTGCCTTCTTAGGCTCTTGTATTTTTGCCTGTAGAAGTGGAATTGGACTTTTTTCTCTTCTTGACACAGCTGGTCACACAGACAAAAGGTGGGGTTTGGGTATCCTCTGCCCACATGGGTGGCTTTTCCGCGGGTATTCTTCATACTCCTGGGCCTGGCAGGACAGGTCCGATGTTGTGCTAGGGGGCTGCGGGAGGGGGGTGTCCCTGCAGGAAGAATGTAACATGGGAGGGAGAGGCCCTTCTGACCTGTCTGGTCTCCTGTGGCCTCCAGAAAGGCATGAAAGCGACCAGGACCCAGGATGTGAGCCTGCAGGACATTAGGAAAGCCATTTCCCAGGGGAAATAGGCCTGAAGCGTTTTGCCGCCTGTACTAAGACCACAGGATCCACAAGCCCTGTCTCTAGATAGGACGAGGCCAGAGCTCCCTGAGACTGACCTAGGATCACAAATATAAGTATTTTCTTGGCTGAATTTCTTGTTTTTGAAGCTTCTTTCCCATTTGCTTTCCGTTTACTCTTTAGTCAAGTGTTTTTGAAAATCTTGCCAAAAGGAAGTCATTCAGTTAACAGATATTTGTGGAGAGACTATTATGTTGGGCACAGGGATGGGAGAGTGGAGCCGACAGCGCTTGTCCTCACTGTTTACAGTCCCAGTTTTTTTCTTAAGAGGAAAAGAACCCCACAAAAGATGCTATGAAAAGGGGCACAAGCAAGGGTACATACAGGGTCAGATGAGCGTGGCTAATTTGGGCTATTTGAAGAAGTTCAATATCCCTGGAACGCAGAGGGCAGAGGACCTGCTGGGGCAGCACAGAAACAGCTTGGCCAATTAGCCTGGGCCTGAAAGAGGGCTCTCAGGGGTGGGTATTTTATCTTGGGGCTTTCTTGGAGAGTTGGGGGAAGCTGAGCCCCAGAAATGATGTGAAGACTTGAACAGACTCTGTGCTGTTGCATTACAGTACGGTTCCCCTAGATTAACCTTCAGGTGGGTAGGTTTGAAGGATTTGAAGGAGCTGATGTTTTCTTCCCAGGACCCACATCTCTCCCTGGTCTACCCTGGTGATTAATACTTCAGACTTCACAAACAACACACCAATAAAAACTAATTTCAAGAGAACTCATCTAGCACAAAATTTTGTGAGGCTGTTGCTCTTAAAGATGTTGTATTTGAGATTAAATCTCAGTGAGCAAGACACTGTCCTATCCTCACAGTTCACCGGTGGAAAATTCAGAGAAATTAATACTAGACATTCAACATCCCAGGGGCATGTAAGGCAGCAGAGAGGGCAGGCTTTAAACTCTCGAAAGCCAGGGTACAGGGTGGGGCATGTAGCTCAAGGTAGTTTGGAGAGGCCCCATTTAGAAATCTGGGAGACCATTCCTAGGAAAGAGCAGCCTTTTGTAGACTGACAGAGCCTTTTCCATATAGTTTTCAAAATCCTCTTTGGTAACCTTCAAGTCTTCACATCATTTCTGGGGCTCTGGACTGTCATGACCTAATAACTGTCCTAGAGAGTGAGGAGGGCCCCGGCCCCATATACCGAGAGTGGTGAGTTCAAACCAGGCCTCGGCCAAACTGCAACAAATAATAGCCGAGTGTTTTGGTTGGCGCCGGTAGTTCCAGCTACTCCGGAGCCGTAGACAAGAGAATCGACTGAGCCCAAGAGTTGGAGGTTGCTGTGAGCTGAAACGCCATGGCACTCTAACTGGGGTGACAAAGTGAGACTCTGTCTCTAATAAAAAAATTAAAAGAAGGAAAGAAAGGTCTCCAACCGTTACAACTAGACTAAAAACAAGTGTGTAAGTTTGATGTCACAATGATTCAGTATGAAAACATTTAGCAATGGTATTGTTAATTGGAGCTACTGAATCTTTTTGCAGCATTATTGATAGAAGCACAGGGAAACGATTCATTGAATGCCAGCTGTTTCATGGGCACTTTACACATTTTGTCTCTTTTAACCCTCATGATGACTTCACAAAATAGGTATTTTTATTTCCATTTTGCAGATTAGGAAATGGAGGCTTGGTGAGGTGATGCCAGGTCACTTGGAAAGTTACGTGGAAGACTATCTGACTTCAAGTTTGTGTTCTTTTTACAGAGTCTCTTCCCAGCCCCAAAGTTACTGATGCTAAACAAGAAAATCATATTAGAGAATTAACATTTGAGGATTTTTAATTCTTATTTAAAAAATGGGGTTGGAAGAACTTATACCATCCCTATAAATTATATTTTAAGGTTACTGATAGAAAAAAATAGATCAAAATAAGGAGAATTCCAGGAGTGTTTTATATAAATTAAATTCACATATTACTACACATGATAAATATCTCTTTAACATCGCTTGTCAGAAAATTTTCAGAATAAAGAGCTGTTTATTCATTATTTTCTCTTTATTATACAGAGAAACACCTGTATGTCTAGTCTTAGATGGAAATTCTGTTTTGATTTTTCTAACTTTTAGTTTCTAGGTTACTTTCCTTGAGTTGTAACTAAAGGTGAGCTGTCTTGTAGGCCATCTGAAGTTTGTGATTAGGGGAGTCATTACGGTAATGTTACAATTTTATAAAATTCGGCAGGTAAAAGGTAAAGGTTTTTGTTTAAAAGGAAAACTAGAAGATTACCTGATTGAGCATTTATGACCTGCTGGGGATGGTGCTGCGTGCTGAGGATGTAATATTGACCAAGACGAACCAAGCTCTTGCTACGGGGGACAGAGTATCAGTGAGGAGTACAAGACCTGCTCCGCTCCTGCCCTGTGCCAAACACTCCTCTGGACATATTTACCCCTTCACACGGACTGCTGTCCATCCCTGTATACAGAACATAACGCAAGTTGGGAGCCTCAGAAAAATTAGATAGTTGTTTAAGATCACACAGCTAGTACGTGGCAGAGCTCCGATTGAAACCTAGCAATAAAGACGAAATTCTTCTCACTGTGCTACACTATGTTCTTAAGTATGAGAATACTAAAAATTGTGAGTACTTGTTAGTTGTTTTATCCCTTTTTGGCCTGTTTTCTCAACTGAAACAACTGGATAACTATTCTTACCCTGTTCATCTACGGGAGCACTCTTAAACCAGAAGCACTGTAAAAAAATGTTTCATCGTTTTAATTGTTCAGCTTAATTTGATCTTACAGAAGAAAAAAATATGAACCCTAGTAATAAGTGTATTATAATAACCTATTGGTGGGGAAAAACTGCTCCTAATTCAGTAGGATCAGATTTTGATGAATCGTTGCCCTTTGTTTTATTAATTTAACACTAAACATTTATAGGATAGAGCCTGTGGATATAGAGATTAGGGCATGTTTCTTATCCAAAAAGAAGTCCCAAGTGTAATGGGTAAAAGAGTTGTATAAATAGGTAAGCTACAAAAATGTGCTCTACCAGATGCCCAGGGGTCTCTTCAGATCTAACATTACTGGGAATCTCTCCTCCTAGACTAGGAGTTTTGTCTCCTAAGGGTATTTCTCAAACTTGGAAAGCAAAGGCCTGGCAGCTTGTTAAAAAGATGTAATCTACTTCATTCCTGTAGCATCAAATTTTCTGAATGTGAGGCCTGGTCTCTCCATTTTAAAAAAGTTTGTTCCCTGGTAGTTCATAGGAAGCCTGCCTAGCTTAGCATTTGGAAAAAAGAGCTAAACCCCTTGAGTAGAGGCAGGTGGCCCAAAGAAAAACAGCTGCAGTGCTCCGATGGTGCTGTGCATTTTGGTTCATCTGAGGTCTGACAATTAAAAGAAAAAGTGCTACCAGCCTCATTGCTGAATATCACTACTGTCATCTTCAAGGCACTGCCCTGGGGATATACGCACTGATGCCAGCGGCGAGTCTACCCTTCACAGCACTTTTCCTAGGATGAGTTTGAGAACTTAATTGTCTGACCTTGTAGTTTCAGCCGTGAGTTCATTTAAAACTTTTAGTGAATGCCATTCAAGTCTGGATCTAGTTGATTCACGGAGAGTAGAGAAGAGAGTTCTAAGCCTCTTATTCCTTTTTTTATTGTTTTAAACCAGGAGTGTTTTATTCAAATGAAACTTTTACAAAAATTCAGCATATAGGGCGACGCCTGTGGCTCAGTGGGTAGGGCCCCATATACCAAGGGTGGTGGGTTCGAACTTGGCCCTGGTCAAACTGCAACCAAAAAATAGCTGGGTGTTGTGGTGGGCGACTGTAGTCCCAGCTACTTGGGAGGCTGAGGCAAGAGAATTTCCTAAACCCAGGAGTTGGAGGTTGCTGTGAGCTATGACATCATAGCACTCTACAGAGGGTGAGAAAGTGAGACTCTGTCTCCAAAAAAAAAAAAAAAATTCAATATATAAAAAGAACTGCTGTGACTGGAGAAGAGGATGGGGGAAGCAGAGGTGGGTATGAGAACACTGTGCATTCAGCAGACTGGGAGGGGCCTGATGCCCAGGTCTAGCCATCCTCACCATTGCATTCCAGGCCTGGCATCAGTTACCCACATAAGAGGTGTTCAGTAATTATTTAATGACCAAATGAATAAATGAACGAAATGCCATTATTTCTGCTTCAAAATGCAACTGAAAGTCACAAAGCTTGCTAACATTTTCATCAGTAAAAGTAAAAACCAAGGTACATAATCCACTTAATGGCTCATTTTCATCACCAAATTCTTTTGGCCACTCAGGGTCATAGTTGCCTTCTTTGAGCATGAACTTATGAGGCATTTGGCTCTTACAGGCCCATTTCCTCTAGGACTATTTCCACTTTACTTAATCAGGGAAAGAACTCAGGTAGAGCCAGAAACTTGGTGAAATCCAGATTGCATTTTGAGGGGCGAGTGATGGGACAGGACAAAAAGAGAGAAAGAAAACAATTTCTTCGTAAGAATCACGCATGGCAAGTTTTATTTTTATTTGTTTATTTTTTGCACCCAAAAGACCATTGTGTTAACACACGCTAATTTTAAAAATTTGTTATTCACTTGATTATAAAAATAATATATTTTCACTGTAGAATGGAAAGGCACAAAGAAGGGAATAAAATCTATTTTTCCTGCCATTACCCAGAGTAATGCTGTTCTTGGTGCCTGTTACTCCATTCATTTCCTTATTAAACAGAACAAAAAGACTTATAACATCTTAACATATTTTAATTTGCTCTTATCACTAAATACTGTGACTATTTTCTATGTTGTTAAATATTGTTCTATAAAATGATTTTTAAATTTCTGCATCATAACCTGTGGAAAAAATACCACATTTTCTCTAACAAATTTCTTGTTGCTGAATTTTGAGTTATTTTCCTTTTTTCCTCTTATGAAAAGTACCACATTGACTATCCTGTAGTCTGAGTGTGCGTCTGTGTCTGAATATTTACGGCATGTATACTTTTTAATACATTTGATACTTATGGCCAAATTGCCCTCGGGAATGGCTGTACTGAGGTAGACTCCTGCAGACACTGGATTTGAGTTCTTGCTCTTTACACCAGAACTTCACTTGTCATCTGCAATGACATTATGGCCATTTATGATCAACACGGAGCACTCCACTTTCCCAACTTTGGGAAGAAAGAGAAATACTAATGACCTAGCCCTAGCTACTTTCCAGAATTTACAATTAAAAATCTATCTCAGGGTGGCGCCTGTGGCTCAAAGGAGTAGGGCGCCAGCCCCATATGCAGGAGTTGGCAGGTTCAAACCCAGCCCCGGCCAAAAACTGCAAACAAACAAACAAAAAAAACTATCTCAATATTTTGCTTTTCTTAAAAAGCAGTAAAGTCAGAGAGAGGCTGATAGCTAGTTCAGAGGCTGCTCTTTCTCCCGCCTGTAGGCATTCTAAGGGTTTCCTTCTTGAGCTCCAGCCTCATCCTTGCATGTAAATGAGACATTATTCTAGAATTTCTACAACCATGACCACCAACACTTGTGAACTGAGTCTATCTTTCACTATCAATTTGCTTTGAGGATCTTTTCTAGAGGTTAAATGTGTTTTTGTGGAGGCTGAAATTAGTCACTTGATCACATTTGTGATATGAGTTACATTAGAATAAAGGTCTCAAGGGGTAGTACGGGCTTGGTGCCTGTAGCTCAAGCAGCTAAGGTGCCAGCCACGTACACCTGAGCTGGCAGGTTCTAATCCAGCCCGGGCCGCCTAACAACAATGACGGCTGCAACCAAAAAAATAGCTGGGTACCTGTAGTCTGGCTACTTGGGAGGCGGAGGCAGGAGAATCTCTTGAGCCCAGGAGTTGGATGTTGCTGTGAGCTGTGATGCCACAGCACTCTACCCAGGGGCGACAGCTTGAGGCTCTTTCTCAAATAAATTAATAAATAAATAAAAAAGTAAAATAAAATAAAAGGGTACTATGTGTCTCCTACATAAATTGCACAATAGTAAAATAAATGATGTGAATGGTCATGGATACTAGTATTTACAGCTGCAAGTGATATTTCTTTTAGTCCTTAGTTCGATTTGGATTTGGAATTTTCTTTTCTTAATCTGACACCAAATATGAGTTGTGTGTGTGCGTGTTCACGTCATTTTGAAAATTTTTTTATTTTTTATTTTTTGCAGTTTTTGGCCAGGGCTGGGTTTGAACCCACCACCTCCGGCATATGGGGCCGGCACCCTATTCCTTTGAGCCCCCCGTTATTTTGAAATTTGTAATAAGAGTCCCGTATGATGTTGGGCGCAAAAGTAAATACACACACACACACTTTACCCATTCAGGGAAAGTATGCTGACTTTGTTTTCTTTCTTTGCTCAGAAAGAAATTGAGAAATTGGCAGAATCTTTAACTTGTCGCCTGGCAGTATTGCAATTTTCAGGCAAGAAAGGCAAGCCAAATTGGTTGAAAATTGTTTGAGTTTTTTGTTTTTTTTTAAATTTATTTTTAAATAGTGAAAGTCATGTAGCTGAGCGTGCACATTTGGCCATTTTCTGCTTGATTTTTGATGTTCATTGGCACTGTCCGAGGTAGTTAAAGCTTCCTGGTAAAGGCATGCAGTGGCCGGGGAAGATGTGGGGATCCACGGCGGATATCTCTATGCTGTTAATGTTAAAATGACATTGTTTTCATTGTTTTGAAGTATTTTTTTTTTTTTTTTGAGACAGAGCCTCAAGCTGTCACCCTGGATAGAGTGCAGTGGCATCACAGCTCACAGCAACCTCCAATTCCTGGGCTCAAGCGAGTCTCCTGCCTCTGCCTCCCAAGTAGCTGGGACTACAGGCG
>CAUYRH010182069.1:121-16210 GCA_963574655.1 Perodicticus potto | reverse complement strand
CAGGTGACCGCCACAACATCTGGCCATTTTTTGGTTGTGGCCGTCATTGTTGTTTGGCAGCCCGGGCTGGATTCGAACCCACCAGCTCAGGTGTATGTGGCTGGTGCCTTAGCTGCTTGAGCCACAGGCGCCGAGCCTATGAGGTCTTTTGCTTAAAGATATTGGTGCTTTCTGAATAAGGGCGGGAAATATGGTGGTCAATTAGAGAATTTTTTATTCATTTTGTGATTTTCCCAGAAAGCATTCAGAAGTGTAACACTATAGCATTTCATTACAGAAGACAAAAAAAGTATTGAACAAAATGGGATGTTTGTTTGAAGCGGGACATTATGCTGAGTTTCAAAGGCATCCTGTTGAAAATTAGCCACCATTCCATGCTGGGCAAGTTGCTGTGGATAGAGATCCGTCTCAGCTGACCAGAAGTCTCACCAGGGTGGGGGATTTTACTAGCTACGCAGATTAATCTCGGATAATTCGACAAAATGCTTTCTTTTTTCTTCATCATTTGCTTCTGGCTGTAGTTTAAATTAAGGTGAACACACAGGTTGCAGGAGTTCTGCTGATGTAAGTACCCTAGCATGGATTTTTTTTCTCTTTTTTTAGCAGTTTTTGGTCGGTGTTGGGTTTGAACCCACCACCTCTGGTATATGAGGCCAGTGCCCCACTCCTTGAGCCACAGGTGCTGCCCCACCCTAGCATGGTTTTAAGGGTCTTAAGAAGTCATACACCCTTATAAATGTTCACTCTTACTTGGAAAAATGTCTCTCTCTTTACTTCTCTGAGCCAACAAGGTCAATTATGAGAATGGTCAGCAGAGTATGGCTTTGGTCCTTAAATAGTGAATTGTGCTTTTAAACTTGTTTTTTCTTTTTGGAGATAGAGTCTCACTATGTTGCCCTCAGTAGAGTGCAGTGGCGTCACAGCTCACAGCAACTTCCAACTCTTGGGCTTAAGTGATTCTCCTGCTTCACTCTCCCAAGTAACTCGGACTACAGGAGCCCACCACAACACCCAGCTATTTTTTGTTGCAGTCGTCATAGTTTTTTAGCTGGCCTTGGCCAGTTTCAAACCCACCATCCTTGGTGTATGTGGCTGGTGCTGTAACCACTGTGCTACAGGTGCTGAGCCAATATTACAGAAAGATAAACAGATACAAAGGGATATATCAATATGTTTTAAATATTAGTTTTGCTTTATTGAAAGCCAGTTTGAGGCATGGGGGTTATTCATCATAACCCCCATATTTTATATATTATTTTATTTATTATTTGACAATATGCTTGCAGACATATCGTGTAGAGTGCTATGCTATGTATAGTAAACAGTGTTAGTGTATCTGGGACTGTAGAAAGTATACTGTCCTTTGTTTGTGTATAATGTACAGGGTACAGGATGTATAATGTGGTGATCAGGTCCTGATAATCAGCACCGTCGTCCTCCAGAACATTTACCATTTCTTTGTGGATACAGAACATTCCATATCCTCTTTGTAAATGTCTGAAACTATAGATTATTGCCAACTATACTCATCCTTCAGCAGTAAAAACACCAGAACTTATTCTTCCTCTTTTTCTTTTCTTGCTTTCAAAAAATAAAACAATTGGGCGGCGCCTGTGGCTCATCGAGTAGGGTGCCAGCCCATATACCAAAGGTGGCAGGTTCGAACCCAGCCTTGGCCAAACTGCAAAAACAGTAAAATAGCCGGGCGTTGTGGTGGGCGCCTGTAGTCCCAGCTAGTTGGGAGGCTGAGGCAAGAGAATCGCCTAAGCCCAAGAGCTGGAGGTTGCTGTGAGCTGTGACACCACAGCACTCTACCGAGGGCGATAAAGTGAGACTCTGTCTCTACAAACATAAATAAATAAATAAAACAAGACAAGTTTGTCACTGTGAGACAAAAGGCGTGAGCCGCCATGCCCAGCATGGTCTTTTAATAATAACCGTAGTCCAGCCAAGCTGATATTTGGAGAATGGAGACCTTTGCGTCCTTTGAACACAAATTTGATTTCACAATTTCTGGCAGATGAAGGAGAGAGAGAGAGAGAGAGAGATAGAGAGATAGATAGATAGATAGATAGATAGATAGATATACACACATTCAGTTTGGGGGATTTCTATTTCTGCCAGGAGAAAACGTTTCCCTTTTCCTTCATTTCTTTTACAAAGAGCAGTAATGGGGTTGGTGATAAAAAGAGAAGATAGCAAAGGGGTTTCCGTGCTTTTTTTCTTAACCGGGACTTGTCATTCTTACCAATGACATTAGGCGACTTTGATGCACCAAAGTCTGGGACCACGTGCCTAAAAGGAGCCCCTTCCGACTGTTTGTAATGATGCCCTACCCATTTGAACCTAGGAAATACTCGGTTGAGCTTATTCTTAAAATACCAACCCTCAGTAAGGACGGCTTCCCAAAACAGTTGCCCACAGCAGTGCTACTCAAATCATGAATATACATAAAATTCCTTTTGGTTTTTAATGGCTACTCCTGGAATCGATTGTACCCCCAGAGAGCCTGACTCAGAAGTGGGGGCTGGAGTCTGTGCATTTCCATATTTCCTGACAACTCAAGGTTGCTGGACGTGTCCTGAGATAGCCGGGCCCTGCCAGGCTCCGAGCGCCATGAGGGCAGGGACAGTCCTTGTAACCTGCTCCCAGCAAACCTCAGGCAGGATGCAGAGGGGCCCTTAGTAAACGTGCATTCAGGAAATTAAAAAACTAAATAAAATAAAAACACCTGCATTCAGAGGAACTCGGTAACCTCTGTCTGTCTGTCTCGGGTTCGTTTCCAATGTGGCCACCTGGCATGTTAGAGACGCAGACACCACATAGAGGTTTGGATGTCGATTTTTGACCCTTTCTGACCTTGACTGTCTCAAGTTTATCAACCTCCAGGGTATCGTGGTGATAATGAAGTGAGTCCCCACTGTCCTTTGAAATCATTTGAGTAGAAGGGATTTGAGACAGACCCCCAGGTGTGGTCTTGTGTGACGTGGTTTTCTTGTATATGAAAGCACTTTAATAAATCATGTGAGTCATTAGCAAAGCTTTGAGATGTACAAAAATCAAGAAATGTAAAAATCAGGATGGACGGAAACAAATGAAGCCCTCCCCACAACATTGGTAAGCTAAGCAAATTGAAACTTTTCCCTGCATGGCTTGGAAAGGACCCCGTCCATTGTGTTTTGTGGATCACAACACAATCTGTCTCAAAACTTTTGTAGTGACCTAGATATCACTACTTCAATTATTGTGATATTGGTATTGTGTCTTGGACCAAAGGTCATGAGAAACAGAACATATTATTGGCTTTTCCCTTAATGACTGTTATTCTGAAGCCCTTACTAGATATTTTCCTGTTCAAGTTGATAACAACAGCTCACATTTTTTTTTGGGGGGGGGTTGCTTTTTAATAATGTATGAAGGTCTTTCACATTCATCATCCTCTGGGCCAATAACATAGAGAGAAGATGCTTTCATTAACTCTTCCATTTATGAAGAGGGTGTAATTGGACTAGTCTGATATTCAGAGGGAAAAGAAATATGGGTTTCAATCAGCTAGCTCCAGTCCTAGGATTCTTGGAAATGTATGTAACTCAGCTAGAAGACCCTGGAAGATATGTCTCCATCAAACCAATTTTAATAACTTAGTTACAACTGACACACTTTGGTTGATGCTGTTATACATAATGACCGTCTACACGGTCAAACCTAGGAAATACCAGCTTGGCTGGACTAGGTTAATTATTAAAAGATCATTCTGGGTGTGGTGGCTCACACCTGTAATCCCAGCACTCTGGGAAGCTGAGGTGGGTAGGTGACCTGCCTGACCAAGAGTGAGACCCCTCTAGTAAAAATAGAGAAAATAGCTGGTGATGTGGCAAGTGCCTGCAGTCCCAGCTACTCGGGAGTCTGAGGCAGGAGGATCACTTGAGCCCAGGAGTTTGAGTTTGCTGTGAGCTAGGATGATGCCACAGCACTTTAGCCAGGGCGACAATGCGAGACTTGTCCCCAAAATGAAATCTAGCTTTAAGTACACAGAAGACTTTACCTGCCCTCCTGTGTGAGCCATTACTTTTTTTTTGCATATTAATTCCCAGAGAGAAATCTTAGCTCCAGCCACTTAAAATTTCTCGGGGTAGACTTCCAGACACCACTGGAACATAATAATTGGAAATGACGAAACAATGACCATTATAACGATACACTTCAGAGAAAGAGGAGAAATCTGTCACTGCTCACTAACCTAAAATGCCTCCTGTTTAGTGAAAACACAATCACAATGGCCTCATGTCCAGCACCTGTGGAAATTTCCTTTGATTTTTAAGATACAAAATCAACCAACAAGCAGTGTCAAAAGCAATCCATGTAGCTGGTCCTGTATAAAAAGTTACTGAAATCAGGCCTACGAAAGGTATCCTAAGTTTATAATTGTGGTTTTGAATTGAAGTCATGAGCTGGATATTCTCAGAAAGAAAGATGGCAAATACTTTTTAAAAAAAACCCCAATCTTCGAGTAATTATGAGCATAAAATAATTGAGAACTTAATGGGGCAGATAATGTGGTCAAAGGTTTAAACCAATGGGACAATTTCAGTGTTTAGAACAGGTATAATATACACATAACTTTCCCTCACTGAAAATATTGTCTTTCTTTTTCAATAACATTTCAATTATCAAAACCAAATATTCCATTGGGATTTTAGCTATTTTTAATGTTGTCACATTTATTTTGTTACTCAGGGGCATTACATTAACTTTCATCCGTGTTCTAATTCATCTAATATATGTGTGTTATTTTTATCTCAGATTTAATTTGTCTAATACAAATTCTAGTTCATCTAATATAGTGTGAGGTTATCATTTTTTCTTACATACATTTGACAGGGTCCTGAATAGCATCAATGTACAATATGAATCTCATACATTTTAAATGTATACTTTGATGATGAAATCATTACTTTCAGTTCAAATAAGCTTTCATGTATTCCTATTAAAAGTAAATTGCTGGGCGGCACCTGTCACTCAAAGGAGTAGGGCGCCGGCCTCATATGCTGGAGGTGGCGGGTTCAAACCCAACCGCAGCCAAAAGCTGAAAAAAAAAAAAAAGTAAACTTTTTAGAAATGCAAAACATCTCCACGTCATCTATAAATTTTTAAGATAGTATGGAAATTCACTTAATAAATACATTTTCCTACATTTAACTCATTGCTGGGGTGTTCATGGAAACTCCATATATGTGTCAGTTAAATGAGTGTTTATTTCTGTAAGTTTTTATCTTGTTTTTAGACTTTAAACACACAATAAACAATTAACAAACACACTGAATAAATAAACCCAAACCCTGCTTGTGCAAAATTATTCACAAATCACGGGATTCTAATTCCTTCGTCACTAACAGCCAGAAAACACACCATCTTCCACTGTGCCAATAATATTAGAGTCAAATTAGAGTATCAATTTTTCCTTTTGATCCCATTTCACACATTCTAAGGGCATGTATATTTACTTACTAGGCACAGGTGAAGCAAGAATAAATAGGACTCAGGAACGCGGTGGTGATCTTTTAACAATTCCAGGCAAAAATGCTGTTTTATTTGCATTATTTTCGACATGCATTTACACACAGGAAAGTGAGGCCTAGAAATCTTAAGCATCGCCTTCAAGGCTTTACTAAACTTCCAAAGCGAGAGAGTCAGGCTCTGACTCCAATTCAGCTGATGACCATGATGGCAACCTTCTTGTCAACGCCCTATCTATGAAGTGGTCCGTGCCATAGTAGAAATTCACTGAAAGCCATTTACTGTGCAGAGAATGGATAGATCAGAAGAAAACACTTTTGAAGAAGCCCGCGTAGGTAACGACATTGCCTGACTGCAGGAGGATGCTGTAGGAGGTCCAGGGCCTGGCCCACAGCTGGTGTTGTGTCCCCAGAAGCCAAAAGTGCAGCTGGCTGTCACGCCCTGTCCTCAGGAAGAACCTGAGCTTTGGCAGTATTTGCAAAGAGATCTGTGGGCCCCTGGCAGCCCCGCAGAGGGCATCCCACATGTAAAATACGATATATAATAAGGAAAACAGGGTGGAGGGAGGGTGATCGGTGGGTCCACACCTATGGTGCATCTTAGAAGGGCACAGGTGAAACTTACTAAATGCAGAATATAAAGGTCTGAACACAACTAAGAAAATGCCATGAAGGCTGTGTTAACCAGTTTGATGAAAATATTTCAAATGGTATATAAAACCAGCACATTGTACCTCATGATTGCATTAATGTACACAACTATGATTTAATTTAAAAAGGAGGAAAAAGAAGAAACTTGCTCCACAAAAAAAAGGGGGGGGGGGACAGATACAAGGACTGCCTGACAATTAAGTGCACAAACTGGAAAATGTACTGCCTACCTCATTGCTGAATATAACCACAGCCACCTTCAAGCACCAAAGCCAGTGCCTAGTCCTACCCTTTGAAGCGATTTTGGAACTCTTTTTTTTGTTGTTGTTGTTTTGCAGTTTTTGGCCGGGGCTGGGTTTGAACCCACCACCTCTGCTATATAGGGCCAGTACCCTACTCCTATAGCCACAGGCACCACCTGATTTTGGAACTCTTTTTTTCTGAACAGCCGTTGGAGCTGTCATCGTACAAGGTTGGACAATCACATTTTCAAACTAATCCTAGAAAAGGTGCTTTCAAGGGTCGACTACACGCTGGCCTGGGTGCACAGCTTCCCAAGCGCATGATCTCCTTGGTGACCCTAGGGACTTTCACCAATGAGCTCTTTAAACACTTATCCTAGGATGAGCTCTGGAACCTAATTGTCTGGCCTGGTATTGAAATGCGTGGCATATTTTAGAAGTACTTAACAAATAATGTAGCCAATTTGCCAGCTAAACAACGAGCCAGGCCTGCATACAAATGGCCAGTCAGACCCACAAACGATGGCCTTTGAAGTCCTGCTAACAAATTTGGTTTTACATCTCTCTGGCTGTCTTTGTGTCTATGATGGTGATTGCTGAAGAAGATGAACAGAAAACAGTAAACACAGAACATAACAGATATGAAACCATAAGCAGATATTAACTCTTTCTTGTTTGTTTGTTTGTTTGCAGGTTTTGGCCGTGGCTGGGTTTGAACCTGCCACCTCTAGCATATGGGGCCAGCGCCCCACTCCTTTGAGCCACAGGCACCGCCCGATATTAACTCTTTTTTAACGTGTGAAAACTCCCTATAACCATGTCCCCTGGAGATAATCACTCTTCATTGCTTGCTCTCCTTCCAGATTACATGTTTTTAAAGAAAAATGCAATCATATGATACATAATCTTAGTAATTCACCTTTCTTCCTTGATATACTTTAGACGTGTTTCTGTGTCTACACCAGACTTAGCATTTTGGAGAATTATGCCATATGGATTTATGCAGTGCAATTAATTCAACAAGCCTGTTAGTCACAGATACAGTCAAATGAATAGACGTTCTTGGGAGAAAGGTTTCAACTTTGCACATTTATGGCTTTTCTTCATCCTTTTACATCAAGAAACACATGATGATGTGATTATATTGATGGGTAAGAATGAAGGGAAGCGGAAAGGATCGTCCCTTAATACTGAAACAGATGTTAAACAAGGCGGACGCCAGGGAATTGTAAGTCTCATCTCAGCCACTGGCATGCGGACTCCGCAGATTGTCAACATTCATAAGCTATTCAGAAAATAAAACCCAGAGGATTTGACACCCAATGGAAGGAGGGTCATCAACAATTTTGGAGAAACGTTTCAAGTGCGAAATTTTGAATGAGACAGACTCTAAACTTGGCTCAAAGGGGATTTGTTTCCAGACTAGCGCATCCCAAATTTTCATCACGATGAAACTCATTTAACAACTATCTCAAAATTTTAGTACTTATTGTGGGGAAAAATGAGCAGGATTTAATATTACAGCATATTTTGTTTTTAAGATATAATCCATATTCAGTTAATATGAAAGTTCCACTAAACTTTTGTTATTTTGAAATAAGTTTTAATTTTGTTATTTAAAATAAGTTTATTTTAAACTTATTTTGTTTTTAAGATATAACCCATATCAATTAATATGAAAGTTCCACTAAAGCACTTTAATTAAAAAAAAAAAAACTTATGCAGCCTCATGGTAGATAAACGTGTAGAGGATATTATATGTATTAATGAAAATGGTGTGAAGAATTCTGATAGGAATTTAATGGGTCCCACGTTTTAAAACCTGTGCTATCAAAGTCACATGTTTCTTACTGATATCTTAGATTTTTCAATATCTACTGATATTGGAATACACTTTGGTTCTGAGCAATCCCAATATAATAGTTTGATATCATACAAGGATGATACCCATTTCTTACGTCAAATAAACACTAAAGGTAGAAGCAATGAATTTCAACCAGCCTTGCCTATTTGGGCCTAAAAAAGTTGAATGCAGGGCAGTGCCTGTGGCTCAAAGGAGTAGGGTGCCGGCCCCACATTCCAGAGGTGGCGGGTTCAAACCCAGCCACGGCCAAAAACTGCAAAGAAAAAGAAAAGAATTTTCCAAATATGTCCTGTTTGGTTTTAGTTCTATCGGTGTGCATGAGTGTGTGTGTGTATATATGTGGGTATCTGTGTGCCAATATATATACTAATCAGAAACTTTTACTGCCCTTTCTAAGCCTGAGTTACCTCGTTTGTAAAATAGGGCAATCATATTAACTACCTCATATGAGAAATAAATTAATTCAATCATATTAACTACCTTATGAGAAATAAATAAATTAATTCATAATGCTCATAAAAAATTTGTCTGTTAGCATGTATATTCAATTACCTTCTCCTTAGTTGTCACCAAAAAAAAAAAAAAACCTGGCTTGACGCCTGTGGCTCAAGCAGCTAAGGCGCCAGCCACATACACCCGAGCTGGCGGGTTTGAAACCAGCCCAGCCCCCGCAAACAACAATGACGGCTGCAACCAAAAAAAAAATAGCCAGGCTTTATGGTGGGCGCCTGTAGTCCCAGTTTCTTGGGAGGCAGAGGCAGGAGACTCACTTGAGGTCAGGAGTTGGAGGTTGCTGTGAGCTGTGATGCAACAGCACTGTACCCAGGGCAACAGCTTGAGGCTCTGTCTCAAAAAAAAAAAAAACAAAAAAAAAACCCTACTGTGTTTATTTAAGGAATGACCTCCTATAAGAAAATGGATTTTGGCTTTAATGTCTCATTACAAATTTAAAAAAGAGCAACACCATTTGACCTCATTAAATTTCTTACCATTGATTTGCAGCACGTCGAAAGAGTTGGAATTATTCCCTAAACTCTATGATGTAATTCAAAAAAGGGAAGAAAAATCTGGTTTTTTATTACCTGCGATAAAAATCTGAAAATTTCCTATTCTATGAGCATCATTGAGCCCAAATAAAAAAATGTTCATTTTAACACGATATCCACTTGACTCAACACATTGTAAGGAAAATGTGGTTTCCCCTGTGGGCACCTTTCCATGAAACATACTAATCAAATCTCTTGTCCTTAACCTTTTATTGTTGGCCCTGAATGAAAGTTGGGGTCAAGGCCTCCATTAACTTGTTTTAATTCAAATGGTCTCTCCTGTCCTTCATCGTTCAATTTTGGGGAAAGAGGTTGCTGATTTAGGAGCTTAATTTCAGGGGCAGTAAATCTCAAAAGTCAAATATTTCATCAGGTAAAACTCTTACAGAGGTTGGAGAACACCGTTCCTGTGGATACAGGGAGCCATTTGTTCAACAATCTCTGGTTTTAGACAACCAAGATTCTAGTAATGCATCTAGAACATATATTTATTTATTTATTTATGTATTTATTTATTTATTTATTTATTGAGACAGAGTCTCAAGCTATTGCCCTTGTTAGAGTGCTGTGGCATCACAGCTCACAGCAACCTCAAACTCTTGGGCTTAAGCGATTCTCTTGCCTCAGCCTCCCAAGTAGATGAGAATACAGGCGCCCGTCACAATGCCTAGCTAGTTTTTTGTTGTTGCAGTTGCCATTGTTGTTTTAGCTGGCCTGGGCTAGGTTCGAACCCTCTAGCCTCCAGATATGTGGCTGGTGCCCTACCAACTGACCTACAGGTGCAGTAGAGAACATAGTTTTTAAAAAAGTGATCTCCCTGGGGTCTGACTTAAAGGACCAGTACTCACTTTTGGTAGCGCTGAGGGCTGCGTTTGCAAAGTGATTAGCTACCATCACTTTGCTTTCTACAACTAGAAGGGAAAACCCAGTGATTTAGGTCTGAAGGGGGTGCCTGGTGTCTGTAAAATGTGTAAAAAGTATCACACCACTAGATTTTCTAAAGATGGCTCTTTATTTGCAGATAACAAGATGTCTTTGCCAAGCAGATTTCTTTCCCTCTTTGCTGTGACAACATCATATCACACAGCTAGGCTGTGGCTGTCAGCCTCTCCCCACCAATCTTATTTCTGGGAAATCTTGGCTAAGTACAGATGGGCGATGATCGGTATTGAGATCTAATTGTCACCAATCAGGTTCCTTTAGAAAACAATTCAGAAATTGTTATGCAGAGCCCTCTTGTACTTTCTGGGTTCACAGACTTCAGTGCTAGCAAACCTCCGTACATCGTAAATTCGATTTATAGGAAACACCAGGATTTGGTATTTGGAATGTTAGAGAAATGTACTCTTGTAAAATTGTTTGCATTCATTCTGGACTAGAAACAAGAAATCAGTGTGCTGACAGTTTGCATTAAAAAAGAAAAATATGAGGGGCGGTGCCTGTGGCTCAAAGGAGTAGGGCACCGGCCCCATATGCCGGAGGTGGTGGGTTCAAACCCAGCCCCAGCCAAAAACTGCCAAGAAAAAATCACTTGATGTAGCAAATTCTGAAGATTCAATGGAAGACAAAACCAGCTTCAAAAACTCCACGTTGATTTCTTCAACTTTGGAGACCTGTGGAGAGCTGCTTCCCTCAGCCAGAACCCTTAGGAGGAATTCAGAATTGCAAAGATGAAACTGTCCAATAAGATGCTTGAAGGATGGGCAGCGCCTGTGGCTCAGCGAGTAGGGCACCGCCCTGTATACCAAAGGTGGCGGGTTCAAAGCCGGCCTCAGCCGAACTGCAAAACAGAAAAATAGCCAGGCGTTGTGGCGGGCGCCTATAGTCCCAGCTACTCAGGAGGCTGAGGCAAGAGAATCAATCGCCTAAGCCCAGGAGTTGGAGGTTGCTGTGAGCTGTGTGACACCACCTCACTCTACTGAGGGTGATAGAGTGAGACTCTGTACAAAAAAAAAAGAAAGAAAGAAAAGAAAAAAAGATGCTCGAAGGCTCTTCGGGATCGGGGGTCCTGGTTCCCCAAATCCAGCTGACCTGGGTTGATGACTCAGTTTGAGCTAGAAAGTCCAACTGAGGCTCGGCCGTAACAGAAACCAAAAGTGAGTGGCAAGTGAAAATAAAACTGGAGTCGCACAGGCAGTGTGGAGAGAGAGTAAAAGTCACCTACACAGGTTTCGGGGTAACAGAGAGATTTTGTTTAGGAAGAACAAAGGGAAAGATTAGAGCCCTTCCCAAGAGGCTTGGACGTGGGTCCCTCTCATGGAGAAGAAAAGAGAGAGATGAAGAATCAAACTCCGGCGTGGGGATGAATCCTCCCTGTGAAACTGGCTGTGTCTCTTTCATGGGCCTCTCTGCACCTGTTCTATTCCTCACTGATTGATTATTTTTATACGTTACTGGTTACGGAGGTTACTTCACACCCACGTTCTTATGGGCCCTCCAGACTTCCTCTCATCCCCCTTGAAGCCCTTTTTTTAGGGTCCCCTTTCAAATACACAGAGTGTTCCTTACCCTCCTGTTTGAGAGGGTACAACAGTCACATTTTGCTAAGGAGGGAAGGGCTGTGGTGTAAGAAAGGTCAGCAGTCTACCCGGCAGTGCAAACCCTCACAGCCCCCTGCAGAAAACAGCATAAGGACTTAGGCCTTTCTGCAAGAAATGGGAGAAGAAAAGAGAGGTAAGTGAAGAAAGATGTGTTGAGGGCGGAAAGCTTCTGCCGTGGAATCACTGCAGCTTTTGGAATCAATAACCTCTTTCATGAATAGGGGAAGAGAGAATTGCCTTGTGATCATGGCAGACATGGGAGCTTCCACTTTTAGCTATTGTGATAGGGCCTTTTCCCTCCCAAACAAAGTGTGAGCTGCTGTGTGAAAGATTGAGTGAGGAATACAGGCGTGCTGGCACAAAACGCTAATTCATAACCACTAATTAAATGAGGGGGGTCATGTCTGAGCGGTCCCACAAATCCTAGCTAACCTCACACCAAATCCCTGTCCACGTGGATGCACAGGATCACATTTGTTAGCAAACGTGAGAACTTGGGGTGTAACGTTGCCCCTATTTATAGATACGGACCCGGTGAGTCCTAGTTCAAGCTTAATTTTTTTTTTTTTAATTTTTTTGGTCATTTCAGAACAAGTAGCCATCCTGCAGATTTGAGCCAGGCAGTTATTTCCTATTGCCCCTTCTGGCTTAGAGAGCGTATGTTTTTCCACAGGTGCTCAGGAGAAAGTCCATGGAAGGGGATGGAGCTGGAACATATGCTTAGCAAAGTATCTCAAGAATGGAAAAAAAAGTATCCAGTGTACTCAGCCCTAATATGAAGCTAATTTATAGCTTTCACATGAATGCTATAACCCAATTATAGCACAAGAATATGGGGACAGGGAGGGGAGGGGGGGAGGTTCAGGTGGAGGGAGGGTGGAGGAAGGGCGATTGGTGGGATTACACCTACGGTGCATCTTAGAAGGGTACTGGTGAAACTTACTAAATATAGAATATAAATGTCTACATATAGTGATTATGAAAATGCCATGAAGGCTATGTTAAACAGTTCGATGAAAATATTTCAGATTGTATATGAAGTCAGCACATTGTGCCCCATGATTGCACTAATGTGCACAATTATGAATTAATAAAAATTTAAAAAATAAATGAAAAAAGAAAACAAAAGTCCATGGAAGGGAAGCTACTTGGTGAAACGGGTATGCATCTTTCGAGTAAAAATGTGGGATCCAGCACGCGTTGGAATGCTGTCAGCTCTGGTTAGGGATGTGCTTTAAAGGACTCGGTTTTCATGAACGATATCTCAGGGCTTGAACCCATTTGTCTTCCTGTAAACACGCAAGTTTCAGGATACGATCGACATTCATTGAAATGAAAGAATGACGTGGCCCTTGGGAGGAAAAAAGAACAAACATGGAAATATCACTGTTGGCTGTTTTGGGGGAGGCTCGAATTAGAATGTGAAATTGCTTGAAACGTTTTTAACACTTTTTTTCTCTCCTCTTTTCTTTTTGGAATATGCGTTCAGTACAGATTGGGATTTGAGTTTGGATTCAAGTATGTGCCTCAAATTAAACTTGCAGGGTGCTTCAGAAAGTATTCATACTGTGGGGTCTGAGTAGGAGGGTGCCTGACTTCCCTCAAAACACTGGAGGAAAGCAGTTTTTTTTTTCTTTTTCCTTTTATCCAGGTCAAGCTATTTTGCACTGTAAGTAACAGGAAATGAGAGAGAATAAGAGATCCCATTTGCTGCAGGAAAGAACCCAAATTGCCTTGTTGCAACTTAGAACGGGAAGTTAAAGAATTCTGCGCCTTGGACTAATCTAGAGCCTCAATTTATAGAGTCCTGCTTCTTTTTAAAACAAGGAGGACAGGTTTAGTATGTTCTGGGGAATGTTGAGGACATTTGAATATGCAGTGGCTTGTAACTGATGTTTTTGCTATGTATGGAAATTAAAGTAGATGCCAGACCACTTGAGAGGGAGATCTTGTGATGCCTGCAACTTTCTTCCATACATAAACATTAAAAGGAGTAAAATTAAAATATTATAAACAAATCCAATGGGGAAAAACACACCTGTCCTGTATTTGTGTAAATGTGCAAACTCTCAGAAACAGACACCCACAGACCCTGACACCCCCTCACACACACAAGCACTTTTTTCTACCCTAAAAAATGTCCGGTAGCCCTAAAAAAAAAATCATCTTGCTGGATTTTCTCAAAGACGATGAAATGTGAGCTCAGGGCCTGTACCTCAGCAGCTAGTGCTCCAGCCACATACACTGGAGTTGGTGGGTTCGAACTAAACAACAATGACAACTGCAACCAAAAAATAGTCGGGCTTTGTGGCAGGTGCCTGCAGTCCCAGCTATTTGGGAGGCTGAGGTAAGAGAATTGCTTAAGCCCAAGAGTTGGAGGTTGCTGTGAGCTGTGACGGCGCAGCACTCTACTGAGGGTGACATAGTGAGACCCTGTCTCAGAAAATAGAAAAAGAAGATAATGAAATGTACATAGGAATGATACTTTGACACTGGTAAAATGTATACAATCTCCTGGGATTCCTCTGTGCTATAAATATTTTAAATTAATTTTGCATTCTCCGTGAGCCTGTACATAGATTCCCAAAGATGACACATTTTTATCATAATATCAACCCAAACAACAACCGTGATTTGTACCATATATTTCTCTCTGCCACAGATGATTTGTTTCCAGGGTTTCCTTTAATGTCTAGGGGGTGGGTAGGGAAAGAACAAAAGAGATTCATCCGTGAGGTACCTTTCCCATCAGCAGAGGCGGACATGTGCATTTTATAGCTGACAGCGCCCCAAATATTCTGTGCTTTTTCACAGGCTTCTTAAGCACCGGTGACCAGGCAGCGAAAGGTAACTACGGGCTTCTGGACCAGATCCAAGCTTTGCGGTGGATTGAGGAGAATGTGGGGGCCTTTGGCGGGGATCCCAAGAGAGTGACCATCTTTGGCTCCGGGGCCGGGGCGTCCTGTGTCAGCCTGCTGACCTTGTCACACTATTCAGAAGGTAACAAAGGTGCCCCCGGGGAGGGTGCGCAGGGGTCCCCCTGAATCAGGCAATGAGCACCCAAGGTGCCTGGCCAGGTTGCCGGAATTCTCCCTGGAAAGTGCAACGGAAAACCCCCTGGAGACTGCACACACCCATCTTCTCTACCTTTATCTCAGCTTTCTTTCCATGGTTATACTATTTTACTTTCCCTGATGTAAACTTATGACAGATAGACTTTGTGACCAGCTTGCACCAAGAGCGAAAGCCCCATCTCTACTAAAAATAGGAAAAGTAGCCGGGTGTTGTGGTGGGAGTCTGCAGCCCCAGCGACTCAGGAGGCTGAGGCAGGAGGGCCCAAGAGTTTGAGGTTGCCGTGAGCTGTGATGCTGTGGCACTCTACCTGTTGGGGGTCTGCCCCAAACTATAAAGCTCTTCCCTTAAATGCTTGTCTACACGCATCTACCCACAGTGACAGAAAGAGGCTGTCTCCAAAAAAATAAAACAAAATGAATACACAAATAAATAAACTTGCGACAATCAGATGTCGGGGTGATGGTTGACACGTGACCCGAGACCCCATGCTCTTGTTTCTTTTGCCCTTTGGACTTTATTTGGTCCGCTTGAAATTTTACGAACTTGTAATTTAAACTTGGTAGAGGTAATGTAAGAAAAACAGTGTGGACGTCACGTGCAGATTCATAGATTTCATAACCGATGTGGCTTTTAGCTGATGAATGCCGTCAAAAGTCAGTTGTCTAATTCATGTTAATTCGTTCAATCTTCTGGACATGTTAATAATGGGGTGCATCTGTGCAGAAGCAGATACATAGCTCTCTCTCTCCATGTCTCTCCCTCCATCTCTCTCTGTCTCCATCTCTGTCTCCCTGTCACACTCTCCCCTTGTCTCCCTCTCCCCATCTCTCTCTCCCCTTGTCTCTCTCTCCCCATCTCTCTCTCCCCTTGTCTCTCTCTCCCCATCTCTCTCTCCCCTTGTCTCCCTCTCCCCATCTCTCTCCCTTTCTCCATCTCTCCCCATCTCTCTCCCCCATCTCTCTATTTCTCTCCCCATCTCTCTCTCTCCTTCTCTCTCTCTCCCCATCTCTCTCCCTTTCTCCATCTCTCCCCATCTCTCTCCCCCATCTCTATTTCTCTCCCCGTCTCTTTCTCCCCTTCTCTCTCTCTCCCCCTCTCTCTCTCCCCTTGTCTCTCTCTCCCCATCTCTCTCTCTCTCCCCATCTCTCTCCCTTT